>CM033118.1:19554450-19597755 GCA_019321725.1 Paulownia fortunei
TATATAAAGTTTAATATATATATTTGCTAAATGTACACTATGATAAATCTATTTCCTAAAATACTGATTATTGAAAAAAAATTATAAATGAAATCACTAAGTTATATATTGTTATTCTATAACAAAAAGATTTCTAATAATATAGAGATTACAACTTTGTATATTCAAATTTTTGACCAATCTATATAATATAACTATATCATCTAATATAATTCAACTTAATACACCATTAAAATAAATACAAAAAAAAAAAAATTGAAACAAGTTAACGGACATTGAATAAATAAATAATTAGTATGCACATCAAATTAACTACTAAAAAAACAAGTGATTAAGAGATCATATGAAATCAAAAGTAAAAATTAATAAAATTTTCACAATAAAATAGTCTAAATAAACTTTTTTAAATATACTATTATATATGCAGTTCTTGGAATACGTTATATGTAATCAAATTAAGTAATTTCACATGCTAAATATTGATAAATATATTTTTTTCAACTATTTATAATGATATTTAATTTTCTCAATTAAAGTAATCTTCTTAATTAATCAAGAAAAAATTAATATTTTACACATATTTAATTTTAAATAGTATTTCACACATATTTTAAATAATATCCAAAATTCACAAAAATATTAAATTGAGAGAATAATGTCTATGTAATTTTTCTTTTATTTGTGTTACAGTGACTCCTTTGAATGTATTCACTCTAGTTCTTCTTTCAGACTTGTAAATTATATTTTATTTTGTTAAATTGAATATTATTATATTGATAATACATATTTAGAGTTTTCTAAAATTATAACTCCATATAAGTAAAATCTAAAAATATTATGATGAAATAAATGAGATTGAAATTACAATATAATTGAAGAAAGAACAATAATTCTAAAACTAAGATGTATGCTATGATATTTAAACTTTAATTTTTGAAAGTTGTATTAAATTTACTCTGAGGTTTAGTGTGTTGTTTTTTTAGCCTTTTGTTGTTTCAAAACTTTTTTAAAATATTTTATCTTATTGGTTGGCCTAATTAAAAGTAGCCTCAAAAGATAATTTAATAAAAGTAAAATAAATATTTCTTTTATTTTTGTACTCTTTTTTTAAACCTCAACTTTCAAAAATTAAATTTAAAATTCCATATCATAATTTTTTAATTTTCAAGTGGTTGCTTCTATCTAGTGTATTTTGATTTTGTTAATTAACCGTGAAAATTTACATTTTTATTAATATAATTGTTTATTGTCACTCAATTTTTTATTTATATTGTCACAATGCAGGATGTGTTTTAATCAAATGAATATATCATGAAAAGTTAAATGGATAATTGAAATTAAATTAGAGTTTTAAAGTATATATCGATCATTATAAAAAAAATTAAATGAATTTGATATAGTCCATTCAATATATACTAATCTTAAAGTTGAAAAACATCTATTTTTTTTAAGATTCTTAACGTTTTGTGAAAAACTTAGCGACGACATTCGGATTACTATCGCTAAGAGTGATTTAATTTTTATTTTTTAAATTTTTCTTGTCTTAGCGATGATTTTTGAACTTGTCGTCACTAAGTGTCGATGTTAGCGATGACGTTTTGCATGTCGTCGCTAAGTGTCATTTAATTTTTATTTATAACAAATACGTTAGTGACAACTTGCGAAAGATTCATCGCTAACATGTATGTTAGCGACGATGTGCCTTTGATTCGTCCTTAACAGGTCAGGTTTTATCTTTCCTCTTTTTCCTTTCTTTCTCGATTGAAAACCCTCCTCACTCTCTCTTCCTCGCGTGCCCCACCGACATTTTGGGTACTCGATGGGTCGGGTTTGGATTTTTTTTTTTTAGAAAACCTATGTTATAGTGTAGGTATCATATTTTGTTGGTGTTAGACTCTTATATCTAATGATAATATACTAATCTCTATTAATTTATTTTTTTAATCTCAAAATATTTATTACATATTTTACAAAAGGGAATTTATTATATAATTTCTAATATGTACTTCAATTTAATTTAATGAGATATAAAAAAAAAGTGTTGGAAGAGAAAAATACAAAATTGATTTTTCTTATTTGATATAAAAAGTCAAAGGGAACATAGTTTATGAGATGGTGAGAATTATAATTTTGCTTTATGACATTTTTGTATATATGAAAAGTTAGTTTGGGTTGAATCTAAGCTAGTATGATAAATCAATTATAATTTTTATGTAATTAATGTGTACTTAGAAAAGAATAACAAATTAAAAAATAGCTTATTATATAGTTTTAAAAGAATAACATCTATTAATTTTAAAATAATTACAACTTGTTTGGTTACAGTTTCAAGTTCTCATTTTACGTTTTTTTAGAAGTTAAACTATCTAATATATGTTCGTTAAACTATTTTTAACAAATATATCACATTTTTTTTATTTCCATACATGTTGTTATTTTCAAGCCTAAAATATCTTATTTTATCAAGATATACACATAATGATCAATATGATGTTTTATTAAAATAAAAATAATCAAAATTCATTAATTAATTAAATAAGAGAGATGATTTATATAAAAAATATAATAGGAAGAATGACTCTAATGGACATCAGTTCTCGAAGCTTTATGTTGTGCATTGTTATTGTGACAAAAAAATTTGTTGTTCTAAAAATAAATAATAGAAGCACAATCATTAAATCAAATAGCGTGTTTTCCCCTTGATTAAAAGGATATTTCAAAAATAATAATAATAAAAAAAATAAAAAAAAATTCGGACACCCGATACCCGACCTGAAAAATTAAAATCGGGTAACTTGATGTCCAATTTTTTTTTTTAAAAACCCTACCCAATTGGATTGGGTCGGGACCCGACAACCCAAACCCGTATGCCCACCCCTAGATATAGATAGTGAAATGCTCTCCTTGTCGTGAACATCGTACCATTTTTATATTTTCACTTATTATGCCTTAATCTTAACAATTAAAACTAGACTTGTGCTACTTTTGAAAATATAACTTTTTCATTGAGAATATCAACACCATACATAATTTATAAGTTCAACCAAAAACTCAAGTGATTCACAGGATCAGCTTGTAAGGTACACCATCAATATTCACATAACTAGATACAAGCAAGACGGTGCTGTGATCCTCTATTTTAATTTGGTATTTTTTATAAATTCGTAATATTTTTTTCAAATATACAATTGGCGTGCAACATGAAATAAAAGTAGAAGATCCAAAGTCCAAGAAATAGCCCACAACAAGTACGAATTATCTGCTTTTATTTCCAGCTCCCTCAGCAGTGGAATGCTTATTGATTTATACATAACAATAGGAAACGCTATATATGAAAACAAACAGGAGTATAAGCTAGGAAATGCTATGTATGAAAACAAGGTTTAGGAAATCAACTCCTGTATCCTGTCACCTATTCTTGAAGTATCCACACCAAGCCTGGAAACTTTCACCTGCCATGAAATGAAGCAGATTTAGCATTTTACTTGAATCCAGAAAACATTCTTAACAACCTAAATTAAGCTGTATAAACTCTCTATGATGTCAAAGATTTTCCCCTTGACAGTCACAACTACAAATATGTTTGTAAATTTTGTTCTGAATACAAGATTTTGCCAAATTCCATGACCTTTTAGCGCGTGGAATATCACTCAAATCCCGTATTTTTTTCCATGTTTTGTGCAGCAAAGTTATGTGGCTACGAAACATAAAATCACGATTCAAATTGTTTGCTGATAATCACCTGAGCATGGAGAGTGTGGAAAATCTTGTCACCAATAGTGGAAAGGCTAACAGTGACCACTTCAGCTCCTTCTTGTTCAAGTATGCTAATGACTTGATGCAGCCTGAATTTTTTCCAGAGCCCACTAATCAAAACCACCTCCAAACTCGAATTTAAGTCTCTTATTTTCACAGTTGGCAAGTTTGATCCACCTATGGTAGCAGTATTGTTGGTAACATCAATCGTTGGATCGGTATTCATCACTGCTTGTGTCTTCCTTTTCCTCAATTCTTCTATTCTTTCTCTTAAAAGCTTGATGTAACCAGCTGCCTGTTCTAGCTGATCTTGCTGTGACAAGAATTCCTGCATATGTGTGCAGAATAACAAGATAGACTGCAGGAGTTAAGTACAAAAATCTTCTCTTGTTTGATTTAAATCTGATGCAGAGCAATGCGCAACCACCCATGTTTCCGACGTTGTATGCTCGCGCGATAATTGTATTGTGAATATAATCTATCAGTCATTTCAAGTTATGACTGTCCACCAAATTAAATAGATTCATGAAGGTGAAACATTAAATGCACATTTCATTTCATGTCTATACCACATTAAATTAAGTAGTTAAGATGCAACTAAGGACATTCACAATGAGGGACGTACGATAATGACTGCATATATATACGTACAAAAAATTAAAAAGTTGCAAAAATTAAAGTTATCACTTATCATTCATATGGTAATTGTTTATAAAATCTCGATCATTGTTATTTAGAATAGTGTTTGTTATTATAGAAAAATGTCCTCCAAGATTGTGTGTTGGAAGTTTGGTGGTCCAAATTTAAGACATAAATGCATGTTTCTTAATTTCCACCAAAACCTTTTTGAAAATGGACATATTATTTCTAACTCCATTTTCTATCTCACTGCATCACAAACTTGTGTATCTCTGTCGTAGAACGAATACTATCCTGCATCATAAATACGTATCCCACATCACAAAAACACACACACACATACCTTTGCTGGGTTGAAATGGTCAGCAGGGATGATGGAAACCAGCCTGGAGCAGAGACCCTTCATCTCAATCCTTCGATTTTTTTCAATGGTCTTTCTCTCAAGTTTATGTCCCAAACTCGTCTCACCCCTCTTCATGATCACTCAAAACCAAATTACCAGATTTGTTTTTCACAACAACTGAAAACCCTCCAAGCTTCGGAAGAATAATAAGAACTAGCTGGTCATCAGTGGCTTGACTTATATAGAGAAAGAAATCTTGAAAACATGACTTCAAGATAGGAGAAAGAAGTTGCAAATGGGAATTCGTCAAACACGAACAGGACCACAAATTCAGACTCCGATAATAGAGGAAGGAAATGTCTTGGCAAATTAATGATTGTACTTGTGGAATCGAACCAATCTCAAAACAACTGTATATTGGGTTGACCAAATTAATTTAAATTGGAATTTTGCCATTCTTAAATGCCACTTTTGATTTTTTGTAATAACTTGTCAACATTGGGGTGGGGTAATTTTAGTACCCTCTTGTGCGAATTTTGACAACATATAGTAGCAACTTTATGCCGACAAGCTCATGCTTGTGAATATGATGATGTTAGAAGTTGAATTTATTATATATTAATAATTTATTAATTTGATGTAGTATATATATGTGGGTTGAACTGGTCTCTTTATCTATTAAATTAACTTTTTGGATGGGATTTTATCCCAACTTATTCATCATGGTATCAAAATGATAGGAGCAGATAACGATGAGTTTGGACCCCAGCCATGTTGTTCATTTGGTTTTATCAATGTTTTCTTGATATTTTGATAATTGAATATTTTAAAAATAAAAATTATTTAAAAAATTAAATAATAAAATTGTAATTATATTTTTTATTTTTTAATTTATTTTTGATAAGTAAAAAATTAAGAATAATATAAGAAGAACTAACAAATATAAAAATATACATAAAAATTAAATATAAAATATAAATATAATAATCAATATTCGTATTGTTCAATAAACCTAAAACCGAACCGTATATCGAGTTTTCATAAAAATCAAACCGAATATCAAATAAAATTTTCAGTTCAATTTCGGTACATAATAAATTTTCAGTTTTAGTTCGATTCGATCAATTTACCAATCGTAAACACTCCTTGATCAATTTCCATAACACACTAGGTCGAAGTTGAATTTTGCATGACACACTAGGTCGAAGTTGAATTTGCGTTTTAAACAAGCCATTTATCAGGTGCAAATAATGTATGTAAAGGTTGATCATGAAGATATAGAAATTCGTGCATTCATCTTAGGCTACGTTTCAAATTCTTTGCTCTAATTAGGAGAATTATTGATCTTTTTATCACAACACCAACACGTTTATATAGTAGTATTTATAATAATAGCACCTTAATATTAATGACACAAGTTCCTTGAATCTTATACTTCTGAAAGTGAAAAGAATACTAGCTTCATTTTTTCTTTTATCTTCTCTCTTTTCCCATGGTTTTTTCATTTTTCCAGAATCTCATATATAGGCTCATTGTGTGTTTTTGGATTATGTTTCTAGACATTTTCAGACCTTAATTTTTTTTTGGTTCGGATTTTTTTTTTTTTTTTGTTCTAGTTTTTGTTTTTAATTTTTTTGAAATTAAAAAAATATAAACCCCAAACTTATTTGGTTGTCTATAAAAAATAATGAGAAAAAACAATAGGGAGGAGGATGGCGACAAACAAATATTTCTTTATTTAAGTTTTTCTCTCATTTTCCTCACCTTTTCTTGAGGAAAATGAGGTTTCACCATTTACTTTCAATTTTCTTAGTACTTTTCTTTCTTCTAAATATTGACATGATAACCAAAAAATCAAAATTATTTTCATTATCATTTTCTTTTCCTTTCCACATCAAAATCTTTGGAACAAATAGTGTGTAAATGGAACTGGTGTTTAATAGTACTTGCAGTCAAGAAACAAAAACGAGTTGGTCTACCAACTTGTAATTGAAGATCTTGATTGTTTTTGCATGATTAATATAATGCATGTTATCACTAGTGTAATTTTGGCTAAATCCAAACATATGATAGTCCAAATGAAAACATCTTAACAAATTCAAGTTGATACGAGTCTAACGGTAAGAAGGACTCGAAAAGCCAAAATATCCTTACCATTTAAAAGTAATCCTTAAACAGGACATGATTTGCGTATTTATGCATGTTGACTCAGTTAATACCCGAATTGAAGACCGTTAATAACAACTACATGATATCCCCCTATATTGCACATGTCTATACCACATGACCACCCCTATAAATTTTTGTATAGTCATTGAAAAATATTACTCATTTATCACTTTGCACTCTAAATTTACAAATTACTAAAAGATTTCTCAACTTTGTCTGACTTGATTGTAGAAAATTTTCTTTGAGGCCCACCCTCCTGACTTGACTGGTCAAAAATAACCCCTAAAACAACTTGAATCACAAGAAATCAAATTATTGGTAATTTGTATTTTAGTTTAGATTTTCAACGGATCTAACACGAAGTCGATGAGTTGAATTCAAAAATTTTAAAATCTTAATTGGACGATTTTAAAATTTTGATAAATTCATTTCAAAATCACACCATTATCATCCTAGAAATATGGGCAAATCCCAATTTTCTAACTGGATTTCAGAAACCATTATGCAGATGAAGAATTCTTACCAACAACAAATGTTGAAACAGGGAAAATTGCAATTTCTTAGAAGGAACTATAATTTATGCTAGATGCATGATATCATTTATTATTGGATAAGTTAAAGGGCTTTAAGCATGCATATATTCGAAGTTGACAAGACAAGTATCAACTGTTGATGTGAAGGCTGTTCTTTTTTGACTTTGTCTTCATCACAATCACAAGAGGAGCAGCTCTTTGAACAGTAGGAGGAGGAAGAAAAGGAAAACAATGGGGTCTCTGTCGACAATAAATGGAGATTTATTTTACAGGGGAACTGATGCAATTTTTCAATCTACTATTAAGTATTAATTAGAGGGTTCACAGGAAGTGGCTGTTTTTTATTACTTATTTTATTATAATTTAATGATTATGAACGAACCGAGAGTGTTGTATCCATAAATTTCACTTTTACTGCTGTGTTTGGGCCTTTTGGTTAAGAAAAAATAAAGGAAAAATATAGATGATAAAATTCCATCCGTTATTGGTTTGGGGCAAAATGTTAATAATAATTAGCATTATGATCGGTTATTAAGTTTTTTTTAAAAATTATTATATGTATAAAGATATAAATATATATAAACTTGAATATATATGTATAATAATGATTATAATTTTCTTTGATATACTTTGGAAAGCATAAAAGGATGTTTTGGAGGAAAAAAATATTAAATATTCAATTTTTTTAGAGGAATGAAATATTTTCCAAAAAAGACTAAAAATAGCCTTAATTTATTGGATTTAATAAAATCTAAACAAATCGTACTTGAGTAGGACACCATTGACAACCTTAATGAATAAAGTGCGACAGAGAGAGACCTGTTCAAGAGCTCATCAAGTTGTGCGCTGGAAATTTGGGCCTAGTTCGGTTTTCGCATTTAACAGCTTCATTTTACCCTAGACTTCATATAATTGATCCTTTTGTTTGATTATATGGGATTCAATAAATACATTTAACTTCACCGTTATTTTGCAACATTAAACAAATAACAATATTTGATCAAATAATGATAAATGAGAGGTTTTCGTCTAAAACTGAAACCAAAAAGACGGTGGATATTAAAATCAAAACTTTAGGAGAGGCGGATGCACATAACCATGTGTCTTAATCATTCTTGAAACTTAATACCACCGTATTTGGCCTCTTTAAATGCATTAGAATGTTTAAGGTTGAAGTCCCGAGACACTATAAGCATGAGGTCTTGGGTTTTAAATTCTACGTCTGAATATGCATCTCTATTTTGCGGGTTTGTTATCTCATTATATATTACAATTTCGTGACTTATCTTTCTTATAAAGAAAAAAAAAAAGAGCTAGAATAACAATGAGTCTCATTAATTACGAGTAGGTATAAACAAGGACAGGGCTAGTTGCACCCTTGCCCATCTGTCCTTGGCTTAGGGCAATACTTTGGCAAAAGATTCAAAATCCTAAATAGGAGAGGTCTTTGAAATGCTACAATCAGTGGATAATATTCCGGGTGGATGATGAACAAGTATATCATTTCATAATAAATGAGACACGTATCAATTATCTAAGTACCCAATCGGTATACAATACACCGGGTGTAGTTTAGATATTACCGAGTAGGAGGTGTAGCATGGATATTATCGAATAGGAGGTGCAAGAGCAGTAACACCCTCTAGGTTTCATGTCTAGGAAGAAAAGTATGAAAATGGATAGATGTTAGGGTTAGTATGAGAGTTTTGATAGGTGCTTCTTATATTCTTTGTACATTTATTTGTGATGAAATGCTCCCCTTATCCATGGACATAGTACCCTTTCATGTTCTCACTTATTATGTTTTATTCTTTACAACTTTCTCAACTCATAACTAATTCCCCGGAGCCAACTTGTAAGGCACACTCAGGACGGAGCCTAGGGGCGAAATTATATTGATAAAATATAAATAATTCTTTATACATAATTCTTTTTTTCTTGTTGCGACTTTTTTTTCTTAAGTTAAATAATTATTAAATAAAAAAGCAAATGTAAATATTATATGTGATGTCAACACAAATTCACCACAACTATCATATTATATTTATCATATTTGCATAAAATATTCGAATAAAAAAATAACTTCTAAATGAAAATTAGAAGCAATTTTTAATTTTATACAACAAAAAACAAAAGTTAACTTGTGTTTGATGCAGACAATTTGAACACATTAAAACTCAAGTTCTTGTGTGTGAGACATGATCAATGCTAGGGTATGTCTTCGATTTTGATAGTATGTGCTACTCTTAAAATGCTATATAAAAGGAAGTGGTTAAAGGTTAGGGTTAGTATATATGAGAGTTTTGATAGTTGTTTCTTATATTCTTTATACATCTATTGATGATAGTATTTTTGAATAAATAGCTATATCAAAGAGAATACGAACACTAATACAATATTTATACATTTCAACCAAGCTAAACTCGTATCTAATTCACACAGGAGCCGGCTCATAAGGCACACCATCAAATTAGAATAGATGATCGGAAACAACCATAACAAGTACAAATTATCTTATTTTGTTCCCAGCTGCCTCAGCAGCGGAACGCTAATTGATTTGTACATAACAATATTGAAACAAGCTTTAGGAAATCAACTCATGTATCCTCTCAGATATTCTTGAAGTATCCACACCAACCCTAGCAACTTTAACCTACCATGAAATGAAGCAGCATTAGCATTTTACTGAAATCCAGAAAACATTCTTACCAGTCACAACCTCAAATATGTTTGCAAATTTTGTTCTGAATACAAGAATTTTTTTTTAGCGTGTGGAATAAAACCCCAAATCCGGAATTCTTTTTCGTGTTTGTGTAGCAAAGTTATGTGGGTACAAAATGGAAAATCGTGCTTCAAATTGGTTGCTGATAATCACCTGGGCATGGAGAGTGTGGAAAATCTTGTCACCAATAGTAGAAAGGCTGACAGTGACGACTTGAGCTCCTTCTTCTTCAAGTATGCTAATAACTTGATGCAGCATGAAATTTTTCCAGAGCCCACTAATTAAAACCACCTCCAAACTCGAATTTAAGTCTCTTATTTTCAGAATTGGCAAGTTTGATCCACCTATAGTAGGAGCATTGTTGGTAACATCAATCGTTGGATCGGTGTTCATCAGTGCTTGTGTCTTCCTTCTCCTCAATTCTTCAACTCTTTCTCTTAAAATCTTGATATAACCAGCTGCCTGTTCGAGCTGATCTTGCTGTGACAAGAACTTCTGCATATGTGTGTAGAATAACAAGATAGACTGCAGGAGTCAAGCACAAAAATCTGATACAAAGCAACGTACAACCACAATGATTTCCTACCTTACTATATCAACTTAATTCGAACAAATTAAGTTCTATTATGTAGTTAAACATACGAATATTATTTACAAGTTTTATTATTTTTGTAAACCATCATAGCTACGTGACGTTCAAAAGGTGCATTTACAAATGCAAAACTTGCAGTATATGCATGAGATTTCGTTTATATTGTACGCTCGATAATTTGTGTTGCAAATATAATCTGTCAGTCTTTTAATGAAGGTCCAACATTAAATACACTCTCATTTCATGTCTTTACTCACAAACTTGTGTATCTCTGTCGTAGAACGAATACTATCCTGCATCATAAACACGTATCCCACATCACAAAAACTCACACACATACCTTTGCTGGGTTGAAATGGTCAGCAGGGATGATGGAAACCAGCTTGGAGCAGAGACCCTTCATCTCAATCCTTCGATTTTTTTCAATGGTCTTTCTCTCAAGTTTATGTCCCAAACTCGTCTCACCCCTCTTCATGATCACTCAAAACCAAATTACAGATTTGTTTTTCACAACAACTGAAAACCCTCCAAGCTTCGAAGAAAAATGTAGACAAAAAATAAGAATTAGCTGGTCATGAGTGGCTTGAATTATTTATACTCTCATACATGGAGAAAGAACGAGAACTCAATAAAGGAGAAAGAAAGTTGAGTCAGTGCATTCGTCAAAGAAGAACAGGACCACAATAATAGAGTTAGGTATGAAATATCTAAGTCGTGTGAAAACGAACCAATATCATAACAAGTGTATATCGGGTTCGACTAAACTAAATTGAAGTACTAAAATTCCATTTTTGTCTTTCTATAATAAATTGAAGTACCCTGCAACATATAGCTAGCAAATTTATGCCATTCTTCTTATGTTTGTGGTAGTTTTCGGATTTTGAAGTTTCTGATGATGGACTAGTTTGTAACAACACTTTGTAACAGTAGCACCTTAATAATTATGACACAAGTTTTCTGAATCTCATATTTTTGTTTGTGAAAAGAATATTGGTTTCATTTTTATTTTGTTCGTGTTTTTTTGGACTGAATAAAAATGAGACGATATATACGCTCATTGTGTTTTTTGGACTTATTTATACTTTTTTTTGGGCAATATTTTTGAATTTATTTTTTTTCTTAATGGATTGGTTCTCAAATTTGATAAAATCCGTCTCAAACTTGTTTTATTGTCGTCCTAATCAAAATATGATACCAACTTGTAAATGAAGGTCTTGGTTGTTTTTGCATAATTAATATAATAAATGTTATCACTAGTGAAATTTTGGCTGAACCCAAGCATATGATAGTCCAAACGAAAACATCTTTAACTCAATTTGATACGAGTCTAATGATAAGAAGGGCTTGATAGATCCAAATATTCCTGTCACTTAGAAGTAATTATTAAACAAGATATGATTTCTGCATATTTATGCAAGCTTAAATGTAAAATTGGTCCCATACCTACAGATGGTGACAAAATTAATCTTGTAAATACAGGAGGTGGCAATTTAGGAATAGAAATTGAAAAACTTTCGCACATTAAGAACAAATTTGGATGATGAAAATTACAACTTTTACCGAAATTAAACACGTGACTCTTTCAATTTGGAAATTTTCAAATTTCCGACTGAAATTGTTAATGTGAGAGATGGATGTGGAGTGGTTACATGGGTTTTTAATAATGTTGAGTTGGAAATAAAAACCATGTGGATATACAAATATATTAAAAAATAATATTTTTTTAAAAAATATATTTTAAATGTTGGTGTTACTTTACAAAATATAATAAAACTAATACAATTTTTTTATTAATTTATTTCCTTTTTCAAAAAACTTTCGAAAATAACTTAATTAATATAATTTAATTATAAAGTTATTTTTATTTAATTAACTAATTAATCATCAATGAGTAAAAAATTCAATATTTATATTTTATAAAATAAATAATCATCCAATTATAGAGTAAAAAATCAATCATATATTATATTATATATAAAATAAAAATAATAAAAAATATCTTTTTAAAATATCTTTTAAATAATTCATTTTCATTTTTTTGATGCATAATGAATAAATTAAACCGATGATTATTATCATTATAGATTATTTTTGATCTAATATCATAATCATTAAGAGTAGAAATTTAACAATGATTTCTAAAATAATCAACCATCAATTAGGGAGTAAAAAATTTAACATTAATTATTTTACAAAATAAATTAAAAATAATATAAAATATCTATTTTGAATTCAATTAATTAATTTATCTTAATATTTTGACACTTTTTAACTAATATAATTCAATATAAATTAGTTTTTAATTAATTATCTAATTCAATTGAGGAGTAAAAAACTAGCATTGATTATTTTATAAAATATATAATCATCTATTAGGGATTAAACTTACACATTAATTATTTTACAAAATAAATTAGAAAATATCTCTTTTTAGTTCTTACTTAAATTTATCTTAATTTTTTTGACACCTAATGAATTACTTTAATTAAACCTATAAAATAGATATTCAATGAATAACTTTGATAATATTAGGGAGTAAAATCTTAACATTAACTACTTTAAAAATATAATTAATCAGATAAAAAATTAAAAAAATTATTTTTGTATTCCAATTTTTTTGTCTTTAACTTATTTTTTCTTTTTTTCTTTTTCATCTTATTCAAAAAAAAAAAAAAACCTTTACCCTCACCGCCAAAACCTCTATCCGGCCACCACCACTGCCAAACCCTCGTCAAACCGTCATATTCCAACAAATCACCAAAAAAAATGTCTTGCATCAAAAGAAGTCCAAAAACTCTAGGAAACAATAATTTGAAACATAATACATGTGAAAATACAAACAATAAGCCTAAAATATGTGATTATAAAAACCTTGAAATTTTACAAGCATGAGGTTTCCATTTCAGCTTGAGGTGGTATGAATTAGGGCATCCATTCTTAAAATAATTGAAAGCATCATCGACAAAAGGACAGGACCCCAGTATGTAAACAAGCTCGAAACTTGCACCAACTCGTCGTCTCGCCACCACCACCACCCCTGCTCCCGCCTTTCACCCACCCAACCCCACCGCCAAACCCAACACCACCATCACCAACCCCACCGCCAGCCGTCAACCCATCCAAACCCCCTCAGCCAAACCCAACAACCCACACACCACCACCACCACCACCACCACCACCAAATATGAAATGATGAATTGGCATTTTTTTTCCATCTCAACAGCTGAGTCAACACATATAAAATATTTTCTCTCCACATCATCAAAATAAGTCAGAAAATCACAAAATTCCCAAATTATTTGATCACGTACTGGTCACGTGCGTAATTCAGGCGAAATTTATAATTTCCAATCAAATTTGTCCTTAATGTGCAAATTTTTTTCAATTTTTATCCTTAAATTGCCACCTCTACCTCTTGTTTTTACGGGTCTAATTTTGTCACTTCTTATAACTACAAGACTACAATTAAACCCATTTATATATGTATTGGTTATGTAGAAAGACGAAAACTACCCCTAAAAAGTCACAAAGTAAATCAAAATACCAACTTTAACTTTTGAAATACTTACCTCACTTGTTTTGATCACCAAATCATGGATTAATGACCATATAATTTGTTTATTTTCGTTGTCATTATAATAACATGTAAATTGGTTTTTTTTTTTAAAATTAATCATGAATATTACTAGATATTATAATTTTGTAAGAACAAATTCATGAGTTAGTCGAAATAAAAACATCTTACCAAACTTAAGAAATTTAATAATAAGTATAATTTTATATTTACATTTACTTGTAATTGGTCACGTATCTTTCGTGTGGTAACTATTTCATCCTCATCTTGAAAAATATTTTTAGCATTTGACTTGTTATGATAGAAAAACGTGTATCATATATATTTAAATTTACGGCACTTATCATGCTCAAGGGGTCCAAAATTTTCAAGCGGACACCAATATTGAGTATGAAATATGTTGGGGAAGCATAAGTAAAAGTCGTGATTTTTGATATTTCACCCCCTAATTTGACAAATCGCATATTTCGGCTCATATTGATGTCCCTACCTCAATGTCCTCATACTTTTATTTTCTTTAAGTATTAGGTCAGTCAACTATTATTTTTGTAGGAAAAAATTTCCTCTTTTACACTAATTTCAGTCTTCAAAAAATATTTTTTTAATTTTTTTTTGTGTATTATTACTTTTTTATATCTTCAAAAAATTCTTATCTAACATTTCAGTATTTAAATAATATATAATTTTAAGTACACAGAGTATGTCAAAATTGCTTGTTTATAATAATTATTGAAGAGCATTCCAAACAGTAGATCAAAACACAATAATTAAGAAAAAAGTGTATTTTTGGATCTGTATATTGACTTAATTAAGGTTTTCATCCTTTATTTGGGGTCTATCAATTTAAGACACTATCTTTAAATAAATAGTAATTTTAGGACAAACTTCGTTCAGAAAATCTAATTTGGCTTAAAATTGTCAATCTGAACAAAAATTGAGATTTTCTAAAATTGGAGAGAAATTTGCCTAATTGACATCCTATGTGTTCTAAATGGATGGAAAACTTATGGCCTATGGATTTCGCGTAAAGTAATTTTTTTTAAAAAAATAAAAAATTAATTAAATAAATAAATTTTAAAAATATAAAAATTATTTTTTATTTTTAACCAATTTATCTTTTTCCTGAGCCGACAAATCTGCACACCCCACCCGTAATTAGGGTATTCACAATTCGGTATATCGACTGAATCAATATCAAAATTTTGATATAAATGGAATCAAACTAATTCAATATGCATTTTTTCAAAATTTTAATTTTCAATTTGATATTGTTATTTTAATCCTGTAGTGTAAAGGTAAATTTATCCTGGCATAGTGTCCTGTAATGTAGGGAAACAACATCCATTTGTCTTGTCGATTTTGTTCCACAACTTACACAACAGCCCAACAGTCATTACTCAATGCTTCAAACATTCACTGTTGAGATGTGACGAGTTCGAATTGGATTCAAACTCATATCGAATTCGTTTTTATTTGGAGAGTTTGTGAAATTATAAACGAGTTTGGAATGAGTTTTGAATTTTTATTTTCAAACTCACTTCCCTTTGTTTAATTAATTAATTATTTTAATATATATATATATTTATATAATATTATATTTTAAAAAATAATATTATTTAAAAAAATACTTTTAAATATTTAAAATTATAAATCAAATCCACACAAATTTAAATTGGACGGATTTTGAATTTTTACAAAATTTGACAAGACAAGTTTTAAATTTTGACATACCTCAAAGCTGACATCCCAAAAATGCACAACTTGCCGAAACCCACCTCAAGCCGTCGTTGCCATCCCTACAGCATCCCAAAAAACATGCACAACATGCGCAGACCCACCTCAAGCCGTCGTTGCCATCCCTACAGCATCCCAAAAACATGCACAACTTGCAGAAACCCACCTCAAGCTGTCGTTGCCATCCCTACAGCATCCCAAAAACATGCACAACATGCGCAGACCCACCTCAAGCCGTCGTTGCCATCCCTACAGCATCCCAAAAACATGCACAACTTGCAGAAACCCACCTCAAGCTGTCGTTGCCATCCCTACAGCATCCCAAAAAACATGCACAACATGCGCAGACCCACCTCAAGCCGTCGTTGCCATCCTACAACATCCCAAAAAACACGCACAACACGCACAAGATTTACGTTTTTATTTTACGAATGCAGACCCTAATCCTACCCCACATCTGGTGGCTTAAACATATCCTTTAAAAAACAGAAACAACCAAAGGTATTCAGTGATAGTAAACACAGATGACTTAAAAAATTCAAGTTAGATTTCTGAATCTATTACCAAGGGAATAGCATTGGCATTCCATTAGATTTCAGTGTCTCCTACATCTTCTGCAATATCAGCAGCCTCAACTCTGTAGGCCACTCTTTTGCGCCTTAGCTTGAACCTGAGAAACTTCACGAATAAACTACTGTTGAAATCAATCAACGGCGGAGTGTTAACGAATGGATATTAAAAGGGCGGTGGAGCGGCATGAAAGGTGAGTTCCCATGGATTAATTATCCCACAGACAAATGGACGGCTTTTTGAATTCTATCCCCCGTGTGGGTTTTGCAAATCTTGGTATTTCAACTAAGTGCTGGAAGGTGAGGTCCCTATGGGAATCCCACAGGTTTTCCTTTTTTTTTTTTTGCATGGTTTTCGAACAACAGTGATGTTGAAGAAGATGATTGAGCGGATCTTGGGCGGGCCGCGTTGTGGGGCCAGGGGATGGTTGAAAAAGAGATGATTTTTTTTTTAAAAAAAAAATTAATGTCAAAAGAATAAGATAAGTTGTGGTTAAAATTTTAAAAATGAATTTTATAGCCTTTTGATTTGAATATTTCATTAATGTTTTTATTTTGTTTTATTTTTATTTTTTAAAAAAAATTGACTATGTGGAATCCCCATTTAGTACTTGCACTATGTGGAATTCACATGACCATAGGTTTCTTCATTTAGTAAATACATGATGCCAAATAGGTAATTTTCCCTCCAATTTTAGGAAATTTCAATTTTCTTGTCCACAGTAATTTTCAACCAAGTTAGATTTCTTTCGGGAAATTTGTCTTAAAATTGCAAATATTTTAAAGAATGTGTCTTAAAATTGATGTGCCCCAAAAAAAAAAGAAACTAACTATATGAACATAGACTACAAATATAATTTTTCCAAAGATTAATTCAAAAATGAGTGAAAAATAGCATTTGAGGATAAAATCATTCAATCAACCAAATCAACCAAATACATAATAAATCTGTGCATTGTACTTCAAGGTAAAGGTATTTTTTTATTTTTTATTTACTTTATATCGGCCTCCTAAATAATTGATATGTAGTAATGAAATGAGAATAGAATGAACATTCTCAAACTTATTCTAAACATATGATTGATATAATTTAATATTAGGATACACATTCCCAAATGAATCATCATTCCTAAAAGTTTGAGTTTAGTCATTCACATCCTCCTTTATGGATTTAGTCATTCCTAATCAGTTTGGATTGAACCTATATTTTATTTTTGATAAAATTATTCTCATAAATTAAAAAAAATATTTGACAAAATATAGAAATGTAGTCCGGTCATGTTTGCCAAAACTCAACCCCTCAAGATTTCTTTGGACTTGACCACAAACTCATCTCAAACTCAAGAATCACTGGGTTGGATCCATTAGACCCGCTTTATAATTTTAAAAATATTAAAATATATTTTTTAAAAAACAATATCATCGTAACTTTTTAAATATGAAAAAATAATATTATCAATAAATAACTAATTATTTAACTTATATATACATATTTTAATTTTTAAAATATTTAAAAAAATCAAATATAATTGTTATTTTTTTATATTTAACAATTTATTAATTTTATATTACTATTTTAATTTATAAGAGTATTATATTTATATTTTTTATGAGTATATATATAAGATAATTTTTTCATATATATATAAATATACATCACATAAATACTTACATAATAAATAAAAAATATATGCATCGAGTTTGGGTCGGAATTGGATCTTAAAACTAAAATCTAAGACCCAGTTCGAGATTCATTTGTGGTTTCAAATGTTGTCTCAAGCAAAGTGGATTCGGGGCGGTCCCAAATTTATTTGAACCCATTGTATCCCTAATAAAATTGAACCAACACAAAAAAAAATATTTTATTTTTCTGCATCGTTTTTGTCAACTTTTTATCTCAATCCAATTAATAATAAAAAGAATATAAAGTAATTTTATGTAATAATTTTTTTTAATGATTTTTTTTATATGAGTGTGATATTTTGTATATATATATATATATATATATATATATATTAATATCGACTAAAATCATAACAAACTCACTATGTACAATATATCAAATAATAATTTTATTCTAAAAATTTTCTACTAAAGGATAATTTAGTTATCAATTTTTTTTATTATATTCCTACTATTCATTTCTAATTACCAATCATGAAATTGGAATCAAACAAGAAATGGTGATTCTATTCATTCTCCATTCCTTGTACATACAAAACGTGGAAAATGTTGTAATCATATTATTAATTTCCAATCATCATTCAATTTCCAATTTCATTACATTCCTAATTTCATTCCATTTCTATCTAATTTTATTCCTACGTATCAATCGTTCCCTTAGAAATACATGACTTTTCCTTTTTTAAAATCGAATTCAAGATGATAAATTGATAAATTTTGGATTTTTAGGACATGACCTGCTATAACAGGCAAATATGATCGGATGATGCTGAAATGGCTTTCAATTTGGGGGAATGTCAATTTTGAAGGGAAAATCTTACGTGATGATATCTGCATTTCACTATATGATATTATTTAATAATATCCCACTTAACATGAAAATTCCCCATTATCATATTATACAAGAAAAGTCAATATCTATATCCATCTAGTTACATATCATAACTAGAAAAAAATGCCATACTATATGATTTATCAAATGAAATATTGATATGTTTGCCAGGGTTTTAACAAGTACTAAACCATATGAACAAAAAGCATTTGGTCAAGACATTATAGTAGCATGCATGTAACTGAGGATCTTTGTAGCTTTTGCGTAATTAACAACAACAATAAAAATTTCTTCTATATCTTGATTGAAAAGAAATTCACGATAGCCCAAATAAAAACATCTTAACAAACTCGAGAAATTATAAAGTACATGTAATTCGTAACTTGGGATTCGAATGGAAAAATGTCCCGTACATATTTGAGTTCCTATGTTGAAGAATTGTAGCTAGCTTGGTGTGATAAGTTAACACAATTTAAATATTTAAATCGATTTAATTGTAAAATTCGTCCCAAAATAAAACTCGAAAGATTTTCGAACATTGAAGATAAATTTAGCTGAAAAGTGTAATTTTTGCCGGCATTACGAGCGTGAACCCTTCAATTTGGGGATTTTTTATTTTACATGCACTTTTTAATAATGTTGGGTTAGAAAAGAAAAAGCCAAGTGGATTTACAAATATATTAAAAATATATATTTTGCGAAATATATTAAAATAATAACAAATATAACCAATCACCACCATACAGTCATCGTGCCCCGACGAATCTAACTCCCACACCCACCAGCCTGTTGTCCCATGGTACCACCCTCGCAACCACCGCCGTAGCAGGCCACCACCATTGCCTGCCGTTTTGTCCACAAGCCATGGCGCCACCAAATGCAGCCATAAAGCCCAACATCCACCGAGTATAGACATCCCTTGTAGCCAACCGTCACTCCCACAGGCCACATCCCCTCTTCCTCTCTTCTTTTTTCTTCTTGGTTCAAACATAAGAAAACCCAAGAGAGAAAGCTGGAACGTGTCTAGAGAAAGAAATAGTTGGCCTGGAGTGATTTGAAAGAATTGGATAATTTGGCATATTTTCCAACTAGGAATTTGAGTCATGTGGCCTACATGACATTTTTTTTTCCAATTAAGCTTTAATTTTTGTTCACGTAGGCTTTTGTATATATTATATACAATGTCAAAATTCACCGAAAAATAAAAAATTCCCAAATTAAAGGTGTAATTCCCGCGAAAATTATAATTTTTGTTCAAATTTAATTTTAGCATGTAATTTTTTTTTTTAATTTTTATCCTTAAATTGCCACTCTTTATTTTTATGAGACTGACTTTACCACCCCTATAGTTATGGGATGAATTTTACATTTAAGCCTACTCAAATTCATACAACTCGGGGCACAGCTCAACTGGCGGAACAATTGAGTTGAACTTGCTTCCAACGACAGGGTGGGGGTTCGAATCCTGGTGGGAACAGTATTGGGAACTTGGATGTTGGTTGAGACATATCCCGCGATTTACCTCCTTCTAACTGCTAGTTGAGGCATATCCCGCGATTTACCCCCTCCTAGGTGGTAGGGACATGTGTATAGAAGGTTCAGAATTAGTTTGACGCAAGTTAAGAATTTGGGTTATAAAAAATAAATAAATAAATAAAGATCTAAGTCCAAAACTTGTGTATTTCCACCACAAACTTGGCAAGTGATCCAAACTAAATTTTTAGTATCAAACGCTGAAATAAATGTCTTCAGTGTGGTCGTATGTAATCCAATATGATTCAATGTACTTGGGAGCATATGGGATCAGAGTCAAACAAAAGATATTCTAGCTTTGTTGATTTACTTTTGACAGCTATGCATGTTACATGCATATTTTTAGATATTATATTCTTTATTATAAATTACTGTTTTATTTTGTATTTCATCGTTATAAATAAATATCAAATATATAAACTATTTTTTTTAAATAAATACTTAATTATGAATCATGTATATGTGTCACGTAAATATGCATTGAAACAAAAGATTCAAATAATATTTTAAAGCTTGGTGAGAACCTCAATGTTCTCATACAGTTAGTTTCGTTTACTTAGTTCAACTACTACTTTTCTAGGAAAAGAAGTACCATCTCTTGTATACCAATCTTTCAAATTGCAAAGAGTGCGCTGGATTTAGTATTATTTTTGGTGTTGTGAAAGAATATTTTGGAAATATATAATTTAGAAGAAGTATTGAAGAATATGGGGGGAATAGAAATATGTTTGGATGAGTTATTGAAAAATAATAATGTGATGTATTTTTTTGGAAACACATTTGAATGAACTATTTTTTGAGTGACATTTTCTAATATAAATATTTTATTCGTAGAATTTTATTTAGCTAGTGATGTCACATCTATGGCTATAAACTGTTGTTGTTTGAATTTTTATCAAGTTTCATAAATGTGTTCAAACTTGAACGAGTTTTATTCGAGTCGAACACAAATTAAACTCAAATAATTTGATCTTTTTATATATATTTTATTATTTTTTTACTAATCGAGTTAAGTTAACCGAGTTTTAAATTTTATCGAACGAAAAATATATTTAAACTTAATTTATTATATTAATGAATCGAGCTCAAATAAATTTTTAGCAATCGATTTTGAGTTGAGTATCGAATAACTTAATTTATTTTCTAACTATAGTCGCATCAAACTTTTGTTTTATTTTACTGTGTTGTTTTATTAAGAAAATGATTGTAAAATATATTTATACACTGATGTAATAATTGTAATATATAAATATATATCGTAAATTCTTGTAATGATTGGGATATTTATATATTGAATTGATATAATGATTTGAAAACATATAAAGATGAGGACTGGTTTTTAGAAAATAAAAACTTATTTTATGATGTTATGTGGGAAAAAATATCATTCCCTTAAAATATATTGGAAAGAAACTAATATGAACTCTAATTAGGCCTCGTCCCTTCCACAAAAATTAAGAAGAGAATCGCTCTATGAAATATATCCCAAAATTAATATCAGAATATTTATTCTTGATTTTTAACGAAATGTTAATACAATTGCGGAACTTATTTCAGAATAATTAATGGAAACCAAATATACTAAAAGCAGAGTCCATAACAATACATCAAAGGATATATCCTTTCTGGAATTAATATTAGAAAACTCTGATAAATTATACTTTGAATTACTAAATTTTGGAGTTTCAAATGTCAATTATACTATTTTATCGAGACCCTAAATAATCCAAATAATGTGCAACACAGACTTTGAAATAGACCATAACGCATAAAGAAAATAATTCAACGAATGTGCAACACATTTTCTATCCATACTCAACATAGGGGGAAAAAATACTAAAAATGCATGTAAAAGTAAATTTTTTTACTAAAAATGCATACAAAAGAAAAAAATTCATCCTACAAAAAATACTAAAAATGCATGCAAATTGTAATTATCACGAATTTGAAAAGAATTGAAAATCATATACTTTACAAACACTATAAAGATTTACATGGAAAATTTAAAAGTAGTAGAAATTTACGTGGGCAGAGAGAAATTTATCCTCACTACTAACTTGCTGTATGATTTTAAAAAAAAAATCATCTTTAAGAACAATAAACCATTCGAGACATTCGAACAATTTGAAGATTTTCCATCAAGAATTTCTCATAAATATTGTTAGTGAAAAACATAGGAGAGAGGTTGGAATGTGTTAGGATTTTTTTTGTGGTATTAGGTGTCCATATAGAACTTGACAACCTTTTACATCCAACGCGTGTTGTTTCATTAAAAAGAAAAAACAAATTGGATCAAAAGTTGCAATATTTAATGAACATCTCTTCCAAGAAAACATCACTATCACTCACTAAAAGACGTGCCTTATAATTAATTTAATAAATATTCATATATTATTATAATAAAAAACTCGGACAATCCCCACATGAGGCCTTATGAGGGCATGAAACACTAAAACCACATATATGTCTTCCTTTTCCACATACTATTATTGGTTCATGCATTGAGATTGAGTGAGTTCACATACTCTTGCAATCGAAAATTATTTAGAACATAAATGAATTGCATGCAAAATCGTACATAACCCACTGGTATTTCTTGTTATGTCATGGAAATCTTTGCTTAGGTATATATTTCATGAGAAATATGGATTATTTGTGTATAAATAAAAATATTCTTGACTTGAATTGGCATGGGTGGATTGCTTCCGGTACTCGAATATAATTCACAAGTACATTAATAATAGGAAGAAAAACTTCTATGAGTCGTAATCAAGAAATGTGGGTTTAAATTATGAGTGATAGTACGTGGATTCATCCTAAGATATTGGGCGAAGTTGTCCAATATCATACTAGAATGGCTCGGGTAGGTTGTTGCCCAATAACAGGGCTTTTCTAATGAAAAAAGAAGGCTGGGAATGTACTTTCATTCAAGGTTTTCTCAGATTTAGTCATTGACAACGGTTAAATGATTGTTGCCAACAGTCAAAGATCGTTTCTTCCACTTCTTTTTTTTTTTTTTTTTCATTTTTTCCCAATAAATACCCCTCTCACTCTTCATTTTTTCCCACACTTCACCTCTCAAATCTCAATTATCCAATTCTCAACTCTCAATTCTCTAATTTTCTACTCTCAAATATTCATTCTCAGTTTTATATTTTATATTTTATACTAATTCAATTATTTCGCTAAATCATTTTTCATATATAATTTCCTTCATATTTAATTATTCATTATTCAATTTTATATATTAAATTTTTATCATTTATCAAAAAATAGCTAGTTCAAACAACAGATGTAAGAGAAAGATGTCTACTACCGACGAGCAATCAAGACCCAATATCGATTATGAAGTTGAGATGAGTGATGAAGAGCAAACTCACTTATTTACTACTTAAGAAACAACAAGTGATGCTCATACTCGATCTACCCTGTCTCTCAAATACTCTATTTTTATCAAATATTTTAATAAAGTGACACTTCCAAATAGAAAGATGTGAGCAAAGTGTAAATATTATTCGCAATCTTACAAATTTCAATCCGGAGGCGATTATGAATCTTTAAGAAGATATGTGGAGAAGAAGCAACCGGTAGAATTTGCCATTAACCGTACCCAACCTCAAATGTTGTCGTTCACATCTTCCGATGCCGGTGGAAATAATGATCTTTCTTTATTTTAATATAATGATATTAGATATAGAGAAAATTTAGCTAATTTATTTCTATTGAACATCTTAGTTTTAGTTTTGCAAATAAATATTTTTTTTATTGAATTAATTTAAACAACATATAATCCGATGACTAAAGATGTTCCACGAACCATACTAACACGCCATGTAAAAAACAATATATAACAAAATTAAAAAAGAGTTAAAAAAGAAATATTAAACAATATAAATAATAAAATTTCTTTATGTAGTGATATTTAGAGTGACTATTGGCAAATACATTTATATATGAGTATTACATGTAATTAGATTGATGATTTTTGAATACTTCAAAAAAGATTACTTGCATTTAGAGTTTTTGATGGTCTACACATTGCGGTAATATTTCACAAATTATATTTGTAATATTAGAAGAATATAATTTAGTTAATAAATTTTTTTGAATATTATTTGACAATATTGCAGCTAATAATGTTAGTATTTATGATTTTAAAGTTGTATGTGAACCATCAATTGGTGGTGATTTTTTTCATATTAGATGTATATGTCATATTTTAAATTTATATATACAAGATGATTTAAAAACTTTAGATAATCAACTTAAACCAATTAGACAAGTATTTTCTTATTTATGGACACATCAATATATTAATAAACAATTGTTTAGATTTTGTAAAGCCAACTGTATGAGGTCTAATTTTTTCCGCAGAATGTTCAAGTCCGTTATTCCACATATTGATTATTAGAAAAATCTATCGATTATCAATATTTATTATGTCAATTTTTTTTACAAACTGTTACGAATTTTTTCATTTATATCTACGTCATTAGACAATATGTGAAAAAGTTTGTAATATTTTAAAAAATATATTAAATGATGATACTTTACAATTATTTAGTATTTATTCCCCAATTTCTCATTTAGTATTATTAAATTAATATAATATTGCATCAATTTGAAATGAAGACATTCACTCTAAAGATGAAAATTTAGTAAATTGTGTTTTATCAATGCAGTTGAAATCGAAAAAATATTTTTTTAAAATTTCAGATATTAATTTAATTGTTGTTGTTTTTTTATCATAAACTTAAATTAGATGGTTTACAACACATGTTAAGAATTTATTACAATACTTTAAAACATTATGAAAATGATTATATTCTAGATATAAGAAATATTATATTTAAAGTTACAACACTTTTAAATAAAATTTATAATGAATATAGTTCTAATTATGGTTCATAATCAACTCAAGTTGATATACATAGAACTACTACTACTACTAGTAGTAGTAATAGTAGTTATAAGCTTACGACAACACAAATTTTACTTAGGGAATAGACTAAACGTCTTTGAGAGGAAGATCAAGAGGAGGAGACGAACGGAACAACAACGGGAACGAATGAGAATCATTGAGTCATGCCACTCCGTAAGGTAAGAAGAGTTTAAAGATAAGAGAGCTACATGGGCTTTAATTTCTTTATACCCTAAGATGATATGTAGGCAAGTTAAATTTAAGTTCAAACCTTTTTTATTTTTAAAATAATTTTTAATTATATAATTTAAATTTTAGTTAATATTGTTTTTTTCAAATTTAAGGGCAAATTTTTTATTGAAATTTAAGTTTAAACTTTAAGTTTTCAAGTTGAGCATCTTTTTTTAAATTTTTTAAATTTATATAATTAGAATATTTGATACTTTAAATTTTATTTAATATTTTTTTGTTTCAAATTTAAGTTAAAGTTTTTTTATTAAGTTCAAAAATTAATAATATTTTTTTTAAAAAAATTAAGTTAAAAAACTTTTATTCAAATTTAAGTTTAAGATTTCAAGTCCTTGTTTTTATTTTATAAATGTTGTAATTTTATAGAATTAATGGTTAGTTAAAAAGTTACAACTTTCTAAAATATTAGTCAAAATTAAAAAAAATTAAAAAATTCAAAGATCGGTCCCGAAATCAAAACCGACGGTTATCGTATTACTTGTAATACGATAATTTCAATAGTAAGATAAGTTAACCTCAAAGGAGGATTCGTGTATTACACAAACTTTAGTTGTCATGCCCTAAGCTCATGGGGTAGAGGCGAGCTTCTGGTACAATTGGTTTCATTAAAAATTGCTTCGCACTTATCTAACTCAAGTTGAACATTGGACATGCTTATAAATTATTTAAAATTTTCTCCACAATCCATATGGAGTGTTACAACTTTGGACATGCAACTTCACACACTCAACCTAAAGGAATGGGAGCCATAAGCAAGACTTCAACAGAATGGGCTTAGCTGGAAACTACTCTGCATTTGTCCATACTGTACGAATATAATTAATCCAAATTGTTATAGAAGTTTATTGTACTTATTTATAAATTATTTTAATTTTTTTTCCACAATTAATGTGGGATATCACATTAAGGGGTATTGTGTAATCTTAGGCAAATGCATTGTGTTTCCAACTATCATATAAACCCATTTTTGTATATTAATTTATATATATTTATGTAATATTATCTTTTAAGAAATATATTTTTCAAGCAAATTGTAGTGGATTTATTTTTCTTAAATTTTTTTTAAAAAATTATAAAATAATTTTAACAGGTCACGAGTTCGAGTTCAAATCTCTTAAAATTTTATTGGAATGAATTTTAAATTTTAACAAATTCATTCCAAATCTCCACCATTATCATCCTATAAATAGGGGCAAATCCCAATTTCCTAGCTGGATTTCAGAAACCATTATGTAGATGAAGAATTCTTACCATCAACAAATGTTGGAACAGGGACAAATTGCAATTTCTTTGAAGGAACTATAATTTATGCGTGATGCATGCTATCATTTATTATTGGACAAGTGAAAGGTATTAAGCATGCATATATTCAAAGTTGACAAGACAAGTATCAAGTGTGGATGTGTAGGCTGCTTCTTTTTTTGACTTTGTATTCATCACAATCACAGGAGGAGCAGCTATTTGAACAGTAGAAGGAAAAAATGAAGGTTTATTTTACAGAGGAACTGGTGCAACATTTTCATTACTTATTTCATTATAATTTATTTATTAATTAATTATCTTAAAAATGAGCTATGTAAAAAGAATATTTCGAGAATCCTTCTTATTCGATAGACATCGTATCATTTTATATTCTCACTTATTATACCTTCTTCTTAACAATTAAAACTAGACTTGTGCTACTCTTGAATATATAGCTTTCTCATTGAAAATATCAACAGCAATACAATATTTATAAATTTCAACTTAAAACTCAACTGATTCACTGGACCGAGCTTGTAAGGGACACTATCGATATTCACATAACTAGATTCAAGCAAGACGGTGTGATCATCTGTTTCAATTTGGTATTTTTTTATAAATTCGTATCAATTTCTTTAAATATATATTTGGCGTGCAACATGAAATAAAAGTAGAAGATTTGAAGTCCAAGAAACAGCCCACAACAAGTATGAATTATCTGATTTTATTTCCAGCTCCCACAGCAGTGGAATGCTTATTGATTTATACATAACAATAAAAAATGCTATATATGAAAACAAACAGGAGTATAAACCAGGAAGTGCTATGAATGAAAACAAGGTTTATGAAATCAACTCCTGTATCCTGTCACATATTCTTGAAGTATCCACACCAAGCCTGGAAACTTTCACCTGCCATAAAATGAAGCAGATTTAGCATTTTACTAGAATCCATTAAACATTCTTAACAACCTAAATTAAGCTGTATAAACTCTCTATGATGTCAAAAAATTTCCCCCTAGCTTGACAGTCACAACTACAAATATATTTGTAAATTTTGTTTTGAATACAAGATTTTGCCAAATTCACCAACCTTTTAGTGAGTGGAACAACACTCAAATTCCAAACTTTTTTTCTAAGTTTGTGCAGCAAAGTTATGTGGCTACGAAAGATAAAATCATGCTTCAAATTGGTTGCTGATAATCACCTGAGCATGGAGAGTGTGGAAAATCTTGTCACCAATAGTGGAAAGGCTAACAGTGACCACTTGAGCTCCTTCTTCTTCAAGTATGCTAATGACTTGATGCAGCATGAAATTTTTTCGGAGCCCACTAATCAAAACCACCTCCAAACTCGAATTTAAGTCTCTTATTTCCAGAATTGGCAAGTTTGATCCACTCATAGTTACAGCATTGTTGGTAATATCAATCGTTGAATCAGTATTCCTCAGTGCTTGTGTCTTCCTTCTCCTCAATTCTTCAATTCTTTCTCTTAAAAGCTTGATGTAACCAGCTGCCTGTTCCAGCTGATCTTGCTCTGACAAGAACTCCTGCATGTGTGTAGAATAACTTGTATGCTCCGTAATTGTGTTGTGAATATAATATATCATTCATTTCAAGTTATGACTATCCACCAATTAAATAGATTCAGGAAGGTGAAACATTAAATACACTTGCATTTCATTTCATGTCCATACCACATGAAATTGAAGTAGTTAAGATGCAACTAAGGACATTCACAATGAGGGACATACGATAATGACTGCATATGTATATGTGCAAAAAATTGAAGTTATCACTTATCATCTATATAGTAATTGTTTATAAATCTCGATCTTTGTTATTTAGAATAGTGTTTGTCATTATAGAAAAATGTCCTGCAAGATTGTGTGTTGGAAGTTTGGTGGTCCAAATTTAAGACATAAATGCATGTTTCCTTCCACCAAACATCTCCATTTTTCTCTCTCATTGCATCACAAACAAACTTGTGTATCTCATCCGTAAAACGAACACTATCGTACATCATAAACTCGTTTCCCACATCACAAAAACACACGCGTACCTTTGCTGGTTTGAAATGGTCGGCAGGGATGAGGGAAACCAGCTTGAAGCAAAGTTCCTTCATCTCAATCCTTCGATTTTTTTCGATGGCATGTCTCTCAAGTTTATTCCCTAAACTAGTCTCACGCCTCTTCATGATCACCTAAACCAAATTACAGATTTGTATTTCACAACAATGGAAAACCCTCCAAGCTTCGGAAAAAAAATGAAGACTAAAAAATAAGAATTAGCTGCTCATGAGTGGCTTGACTTATAATACTCTCCTATATAGAGAGAGAAATCTTGAAAACGACACTTCAAGAAAGGAGAAAGAAGTTACAATAGGAATTCGTCAAACATGAACAGGACCATTTAATGATTGTTCGTGATGTGACCAGTTTTGGTCGACATGAATTATTTATGAACCAATTAATTGAGGTTAATTATAATAAATTTAAATATAAATATGACCAGTTTTAAAGCTATAATTAGCAAAATTTTATTAATATACAATTTTTAAAAAATTAATTTTTTAATATATTTTATATTCTAATCTCGTAAGAAAAAAATAATTTATCGTAAATTTACCTTTTATTCATATTATATTATGTGACGTAATGTTTGAGTAATTTTAATATTGATTATTTTTCATACACTTATTTTTTGATTGACCGATTTATGACTTGATTTTTAGAGGAATTATGCTAGGAAAACCCAACGTTCCTCCCAACTCTTTAATATTTTGTAAATTATAGGTAAAATAAAAAATTTATAGAATCAAATTCATAAAACTCCAAATTTATAGTGTAAATCATTCAAAACAAGTAAATTTATGGGATATCTAATTTTTACTCGCATCAAATTTATGGTACAATTGGTTTCATTAAAAACTGCTTCATATTTATTTAACTCAAATTGAATGCTGACATACTTACAAATCATTTTAAATTTTCTTCCACAATTAATATAGGGTATCACAACTTTGAACATACAACTTTACACACCCACCATCACGGGATGGGGACCACAAACAAGACTTCAACACAACGGGTTTTGTTGGAAATTACTCCACATTTGACCTTACTGTGCAAAAATAATTAATTCAAGTTGTTAAAGTGATTTATTATACTTATTTATAAATTATTCCAATTTTTTTTTCATAATTAATGTGGGATATCATATTAGGGGGTATTGTGTAATCTTAGGCAAACCCATTATGTTTCCAACTATCATATAAACCCATTTTTGTATATTAACTTATACGTATTTATATAATATTAGTTTTAAAAAATATATTTTTTAAGCAAATTTTAGTTGTATTATTGTAAATATATATATATATTTTAAAATTATAAAAGAAATCTAACAAATATAATCCAAATCTGGTGAGTTCAGGTTCAAATTCGAGTCATTAAAAATATTGATAGGATGAATCTCAAATTTTGACAAATCAACTCTAAATCCACACATTTGTCATCTCTACAAATATGATGGGCAAATCCCAATTTCCAAGCTGGATTTCAGAAACCATTACGTAGATGAAGAATTCTTACCATCAACAAATGTTGGAACAGGGACAAATTGCAATTTCTTTGAAGGAACTATAAATTTGTGCGTGATGCATGATATCATTTATTATTGGACAGTGAAAGGGCGTAAGCATGCGTGTAGACAAAGTTGACAAGTATCACGTGTGGATGCGAAGGCTGCTTCATTTTTTTGCTTTGTTCATCACAATCACATGAGCAGCAGCTCTTTGAACAGTAGGAGGAGGAAAATACCAAAGGAAACAATGGGGTCTCCGTCCACAATAAATGGAGATTTATTTTACAGAGGAACTGGTGCAACATTTTCATTACTTATTTCATTATAATTTAATGATTATAAACGAACCGAGAATGTTGCACCCATAAATCTCACTTTTACTGATATGTTTGGGGTTAAGAAAAAATAAAGGAAAAATATTAATGATAAAATTCCATCAGTTATTAGTTTGGGGCAAAATGTTAATAATAATTAGTATTATGATATGTTATTAAGATTTTTTTTTTTTTTTTTAAAAAAAAAATTATTATATGTATAAAGATATAAATATATATTAACTTGAATATATATGTATAGTAATGATTATGATTTTTTTATATGCTTTGGAAAACGTAAAAGTATGTTTTACAGGAAACAAATATTAAATATTCGATTATTTTAGAGGAATGAAATATTTTTCAAAAGAAGACTAAAAATAGCCTTAATTTATTATATTTAATCAAACCTAAACAAATCGTACGTGAGAAGGACACCATTGACAACCTTAATTGATAAAGTGCGACATATTCTGTTCAAGTGCTCATCAAGTTGTGCGCCAGAAATTTGGGCCTAATGGGGTTTTCTCATTTAACAACTTCATTTCGGCCTAAACTTCATATAATTGATCCTTTTGTCACTGTTATTTTGCAACGTTAAGCAAATAACAATCTTTAATCAAATAGTGATAAATGAGAGGTTTTCATCTAAAATTGAAAAAAAAAGATGGTGGATATTTATAAATCAAAAACTTTAGAAGAGCTGGATGGAATCCTCCTTGAAACTTAGTACCATCATATTTGGCCTCTCTAAATGCATTAGAACATTTAAGGTTAAAGTTCCAAAACACTACAAGACGAGGTTTTGAGTTTTTAATCCTGCATCTAAATATGTGTCTCTATTGTGCTAGTTTGTTATCTCATTATATATTGTAATTTCATGACTTGTCTTTCTCATAAAGAAAAAAGAGCTAGGATAATGGTGATCCTCATTAATTAGGAGTAGGTATAAAGAGATAAGGACGGGGCTAGCTGCACCCTTGTCCATATGTCCTGAGTTGGCTTAAGGCAATACTTGACGAAAAAGATTTAGAATTCTAGACAGGGGAGGTATTTGAGATACTACACTTGGTGGATAATACAATAGATGGATGATGAATAAATACTCAATTTCATAAAAAATGAGACATTTGTCCATCATTCAAATACTCGATCGATGTGCAATACAATGGGTGTAGGTTGGATATTACCGAATAGGAGGTGCAAGATCAGTAACACCCTCTGAATTTCATGTTTAGGAGAAAAGTATGAAAATGAATAGATGTTAGGATTAGTACGAGAGTTTTGATAGGTGCTTCTTATATATTCTTTGTACATTTATTTGTGATGAAATGCTCTCCTTATCTACGGACATAGTACCCTTTCATGTTCTCACTTATACTTTATTCTATACGTCTTTCTCGTAGAGAATATCAACACCAATACATTTGAACCAAAAACTCATAACTAATTCCACGGAGCCAACTTGTAAGGCATACTCAGGGACGAAGCCTATGGGGCGAAATTATATATATTGATAACATATAAGCATTTATTATTCATTCTTTATACATAATGTTTTTTTCTTGTTACTGCCTTTTTTTCCTTAAATTAAATAATTATTAAATACAAATGCAAATTTAAATATTATATGTGATATCAACACAAATTCATCACATCTATCATATTACTTGCATAAATATTTGAATAAAAAATGGTTTCTAAATGAAAATTAAAAGCAATTTTTAATTTAATACAACACAAAACAAAAGTTAACTTATGTTTGATGCTGAAAATTGAACACATTAAAACTCAAGTTCTTGTGTGTGAGACATGATCAATGCTAGGGTATGTCTTCGATTTTGAGGCCATGATAAAGTGTCCATAGTCTTCCCTTTAACTATTTTTGCTACCTAGGGGATGGGGGTGCAAGGGCAATAACACCCTACAGATTTCATGTTCAGGAAAGCAACTGTTCCGATCAGTTTCCCCCCCCCCCCCCCCCTGCGCATGTGCTACTCTTAAAAGGAAGTGGTTAAAGGTTAGGGTTAGTATATATGAGAGTTTTGATGGTTGTTTCTTATATTCTTTGAACATCTATTGGTGATAGTACTCTTGAATATATAGTTTTATCAAAGAGAATACGAACACGAATACAACATTTATTCATTTCAAACGAGCTAAACTCGCCATCAAATTGGAATAGATAATCAGAAACAACCATAACAAGTAATTGATTTGTACATAACAATATGAAAACAATCTTTAGGAAATCAACTCCTGTATCCTGTCACCTATTCTTGAAGTATCCACGCCAACCCTGGAATCTTTTACCTGTCATAAAATAAAGCAGATTTAGCATTTTACCGAAATCCAAAAAACATTCTTAACAGCCTAAATGAAGCTGTCTAAACTCTATGATGTCAAAAGTTTTCCCCTTAACAGTCACAGCAAATTTCGTTTTGAATACAAGATTTTTGTCAAATTCCATTGAGTTTTAGCAGAATCATTGTGCAGCAGAATCAGAAAATCGCGCTTCAAATTGTTAATTAGCTGATAATCACCTGAGCATGGAGAGTATGGAAAATCTTGTCACCAATAGTGGAAAGGCTAACAGTGACCGCTTCAGTCCCTTCTTGTTCAAGTATGCTAATGACTTGATGCAGCACGAAATTTTTTCGGAGCCCACTAATCAAAACCACCTCCAAACTCGAATTTAAGTCTCTTATTCTCAGAATTGGCAAGTTTGATCCACCTATAGGAGGAGCATTGTTGGTAACATCAATCGTTGGATCGGTATTCATCAGTGCTTGTGTCTTCCTCCTCCTCAATTCTTCAACTCTTTCTCTTAAAATCTTGATGTAACCAGCTGCCTGTTCGAGCTGATCTTGCTGTGACAAGAACTCCTGCATATGTGTGTAGAATAACAAGATAGACTGCAGAAGTTAAGCACAAAAATCTGATACAAAGCAACGTACAACCACCCTGATTTCCGACCTTACTATCTCAACTTAATTCGAACAAATTAAGTTCTATTATGTAGTTAAACATACGAATATTATTTACAAGTTTTATTATGTTTTTCTAAACCATCATAGCTACGTAACGTTCAAAAGGTGCATTTACAAATGCAAAACTTGCAGTATATGCATGAGATTTCGTTTATATTGTACGCTCGATAATTTGTGTTGCAAATATAATCTGTCAGTCTTTTAATGAAGGTCCAACATTAAATACACTCTCATTTCATGTCTTTACTCACAAACTTGTGCATCTCTGTCGTAGAACGAATACTATCCTGCATCATAAACTCGTATCCCACATCACAAAAACACACACACATACCTTTTCTGGGTTGAAATGGTCAGCAGGGATGATGGAAACCAGCTTGGAGCAGAGACCCTTCATCTCAATCCTTCGATTTTTTTCAATGGTCTTTCTCTCAAGTTTATGTCCCAAACTCGTCTCACCCCTCTTCATGATCACTCAAAACCAAATTACAGATTTGTTTTTCACAACAACTGAAAACCCTCCAAGCTTCGAAGAAAAATGTAGACAAAAAATAAGAATTAGCTGGTCATGAGTGGCTTGACTTATTTATACTAACATACATGGAGAAAGAACTGAGACTTCAATAAAGGAGAAAGAAAGTTGCGGCAGCGAATTCGTCAAAGAAGAACAGGACCACAAATTCAATTCCAATAACAGAGTTGGATCGAAATATCTAAGTCGTGTGAAAACGAATCAATATCATATCAAGGGTATATTGGGTTCGACCAAACTAAATTTAAGTACCCTCCAACATATAGCTAGCAAATTTATGCCATTCGTCTTATGTTGGTGGTAGTTTTCGGATTTTGAAGTTTCTGATGATGGACTAGTTTGTAACAACACTTTGTAATAATAGCACCTTAATAATTATGACACAAGTTTCTCGTTATTCTGAATCTCATATTTCTGTTTGTGAAAAGAATACTTGTTTCTTTTCTATTTTCTTCATGTTTTTTTGGACTATCTTTTGGACTAATTCAATCTTTTTTCTGGACTATGTTTTTATTTGGGGGATTTTTTTCTTTTTTAAACTATAGTTACTTCAAATTTTTTCTTTTTAACAAAATCCGTCTCAAACTTGTTTCATTATCATTCTTAATCAAAATATGATACCAACTTGTAATTGAAGATCTTCGTTGTTTTGCATAATTAATATATTAAATGTTATCACTGGTGAAATTTCGGCTGAAGCCAAACACATGATAGTCCAAAGGAAAACATCTTTCACTCAATCTATGAGTCTAATGATAAGAAGGGCTTGAGAGATCCAAATATTCCTGTCACTTAGAAGTAATTATTAAACAAGATATGATTTCTTCATATTAGCAAGCTTAATTGTAAAATTGGTCCCGTTAGCTATAGAGGGTGACCAAATTAGTTTCGTGAATACAGGAGGTGGCAACTTGGGGATAGAAATTGAAAATATTTCACACATTAAAGATAAATTATATCAGAAATTACAATTTTCGTAGAAATTAAGCACTTGACGGGCATGTGACTCTTTTAATTTGAGAATTTTTAATTTTTCGACTGAAATTTTGATGTGGAGAGAGAGGGTGTTACATGGGTTTTTAATAATGTTGAGTTGGAAATAAAAAACCATGTGGATATATAAATATATTAAAAAATATTTTTACAAAAATATATTTTAAATGTTGGTGTTGCTTTACAAAATATAATAAAACTAATACAAAATATACTTTTTAATTTTTTATTAATTTATTTCCTTTTTCAAAATTTTACGAATAACTTTAATTAATATAGTTTAATTATAAAATTTATTTTTATTTGATTAACTAATTAATCATCAATGAGTAAAAATTCAATATTCATTATTTTATAAAATAAATAATCACCAATCACGGAGTAAAAAATAAATATTAATTATTTTATAAAATAAATTAAAAATAATACAAAATATCTTCTTCTTTTTTTAAATTCTTAATTAATTCATTTTAATTTTTTGATACATAATGAATAAATTAAACTGATATAATTCAATTATAGATTATTTTTGTTATCTAATTAATCATCAATTAAGGAGTAGAAATTTAACATTGATTATTTTATAAAATAATCAAGGGAGTAAAAAAGTTAACATTAATTATTTTAAAAAATAAATTAAAAATAATATCAAATATCTATTTTGAATTCTTAATTAATTTATCTTAATATTTTGACACTTTTTAACTAATATAATTCAATAATAAATAGTTTTTAATTAATTATCTAATTCAATTGAGGAGTAAAAAGTTAGCATTGATTATTTTATAAAATATATAATCATCTATTAGGGATTAAAATTACACATTAATTATTTTACAAAATAAATTAGAAAATATCTATTCTTAGTTCTCACTTAATTTATCTTATTTTTTTTGACACCTAATGAATTACTTTAATTTAACCTATAAATACATATTTAATGAATAACTTTGATAATATTAGGAAGTAAAATCTTAACATTAACTAGTTTAAAAATTTAATTAATCAGATAAATAATTAAAAAAATTATTTTTGTATTCCATTTTTTTTTTCTTTTACTTATTTTTTCTTTTTGTCTTTTTCATCTTATTGAAAAAAATCCTTTACCCTCACCACCAAAACCTCTACCCGGCCACCACCACCGCCAAACCATCGTCAAACCTTCATATTCAAAACAAATCACCAAAATAAATGTCTTGCGTCAAAATGAACTCCAAAAACTCTGGAAAACAATAATTTGAAACTTAATACATGTGAAAATATAAATAATAAGCCTGAAATATGTGATTATTGTCAAAACCTTGAAATTTTCCAAGCATGAGGTTTCCATTTCAACTTGAGGTAGTCTGAATCAGGGCCTCCATTCTTGAAACAATTGAAAGTATCATCGACAAAAGGACAAGACCCCAGTATGTAAACAAACTCAAAACTTAAACCAACTCGCCGTCTCGCCACCACCACCACCACGATGTCATCCATCCCCCCACCCCCACCACCACCCCTGCTCCAGCCTTTCACCCACCCAACCCCACAGCCAAACCCAGCACCACCATCACCAACCCCGTCGCCAGCCTTCAACCCGCCCAAACCCCCCTCAGCCAAACCCAGCAACCCACAACAACACCACCACCACCACCACCACCACCACCACCACCAAATATGAAATGGTGAATTGGCATTTTTTTCCCATCTCAGCAGCTGAGTCAACACATATAAAAAAATTTCTCTCCACATCATCAGTCGGAAAATCACAAAATTTCTAAATTATTTGGTCACGCACTGGTCACATACTTAATTCAGGCGAAAATTGTAGTTTTCAGCCAAATTTGTCCTTAACGTACTTTTTTTTTTTTAATTTTTATCCTTAAATTACCACATATTTTTATAAAACTAATTTTATCACCCCTTATAGTTATAGTTACAAGACTAACCTTACAATTAAGCCTATTTATATATGTCACGTCACTCCTAATTTTGACTCGGTTTTGCGCAACATGTGTACACAACATGTAGTAATAGAGAAAGAATACATATTTATCACTTTGGACTCCAAATTTAAGACCAGTTCATAGATCTCTGGACTTTTCACATCGTATAGGATTTTTTTGAGACCCACCCTACTGACCCATATTGATCTTTGTGATTTCATAGTTTTGAATAGAAAAAATATGTATCATATAAGTTTGAGTATTGTATTGAAGTATTGTAGCTAAGCAGACAAAACTACACTAGAGTCGAAAACCTATGTATTTCCAAAAATTTTAATAGAAGTAGTTTTCATCGACATCCAAAAACTCCTCGTCTGGTATTCTTGTCACGTGTTGGGAACATGGGATCAAAGGTAAACAAAAGGAATTTTGCTTTGTTTTCATATTTTGGAAATTCTTTCAATGGAAATTTAGGCTCATATTGAACAGGTCAGACTGCACATTTTTTCAATGCTTGGTTTAAAATTTTGGAATTTTTGCTTTATTTCAATTTTCAACAACTATTTGGTCAGTATTGGTTATGTAGAAAGTCGAAAACTACAGCTCAAAATAGTCACAAACTAAATCAAAATACCAACCTAACTTTTGAAATACTTATCATCACCAAAGCATGCATGGAATGACCATATAATTTGTTTATTTTCGTTGTCATCGTAATAACATGTAAATCGGTTGCTTTTTTTAAATTAATAATAAATATTTGTTACTGAATACTCATGAGTTAGTCGAAATAAAAACATATTAACAAATGCAAGAAATCAAATAATAAGTATAATTTTATATTTATATTATCAGTAATTGGTGATATGTATATTAGTACTTAAGTCGTTTGTGCGGTACATATGTCATCCTCATTTTGAACAGTATTAGCATTGAAGTTGTTTGTGCGGTCACTATTTCATAATACGAATGAGAACGATGAATTTGTCAAAATTGGAGACCCACTCCACCCCCAAACTTGTTGTGTTTCGTTTATATTCATTAAATTCGTTTTATAATTTTAAAAATATTTTTTTTAAAAAATAACATTACTATTTTTTTTTAAAATATGTATATTATAATATTACATAAACAGATATATATATATATATTAAAATAAAAAATTAATTAATTAATTAAACATGTCGGATTCGGGATGAAACGAATTCAAAAATTAAAATCTAAAATCTAACCCATATTAATTTATAACTTGACAAATCTATCCTAAATATAAGGGATGTGGTCCATATCAATCCATTGACATTTTTATTTATTTTAGTATTTTAGCATTTGACTTGTTATGATAGAAAAACATGTATCATATGTATTTGAGTTTAAGGCACTTATCATGTTCAAGTGAAAATGTGTTGGGAAAACATAAGTAGAAGTCACGCTTGAGTAATTTTTGACTATTTCACTCCCTAATTTGATACGTGGCACACTTCTTCGTATTGATGGCCCTACCTCAATGTCCTCGTACTTTTATTTTCTTCAAGTATTAGGCCAGTCAACTATTATTTTTGCAGGAAAATTTTTCCTCTTTTACACTAATTTCAATCTTCAAAAATTATTTTTTTTAATTTTTTTTTGTATTATTACTATTTTATATCTTCAAAAAATTCTTATCTAACATTTCAATATTTAAATAATATATAATTGTAAGTGCACAGAGTATGTCAAAATTGCTTGTTTATAATAATTATTGAAGAGCATTCCAATGGTATCTTGCTTCAATTTTTTAAGTACTCAGACAATTGACAAAATAATCTATCCCCTTTAACAAAGAAACTATGACTATGAAGATCACTAGATCAAAACACAATAATTAAGAAAAAAAGTGTATTTTTGGATCTGTATATTGACTTAATTAAGGTTTTCATCCTTTATTTTGGGGGGTCTATCAATTTCAGACACTATTTTTAAATAAATAGTAATTTTAGGACAAACTTCGTTCAAAAAATCTAATTTGGCCTAAAATTGCCAATCTGAACAAAAAATTGAGATTTTCTAAAATTGGAGAGAAATTTGCCTTATTGACATCCTATGTGTTCTAAATGGATGGAAAACTTATGTCCCTATGGATTTCACGTAAAGCATTTTTTTTTAAATATAAAATTAAATAAATAAATAAATTTAAAAATTATATAAAATTTAATTTTTAATTTTTAACCAATTTACCTTTTTCATGACATTTTAAAAGAAAAACAATTCATCTTCTTCAGTCAACCAACCATCATCATCGAAATTTTGGTATAAATGAAAATCGAACTAATTCAATATATTTTAAAAAAAAAATTGATATTTAATTTAATATTGATATTTTAATCTGGTAGTGTAAGAAATATTCATTGTACTGTAATGTAGTGAACCAAGTCAACATCATCCATTTGTCTTGTTGATTTTGTTCCAAGTAATGTACTCAGTGCTTCAAACATTGCACGCGCATTTTGTCTCTTCTTCTCCACCGCTTTACCACTGACATCAACATCCCCAAAAACACGCACAACACGCACAAGATTTACGTATTTGTTTTTCACCGAATGCAGACCCTACTCCTACCACAGATCCGCCGCCGCCACCGCCTCTGTGGTGACTTAAACACCACAGATCCTTTAAAAAACAGAAACAACCAAAAATATTCGCTGACAGTAAACACAGATGACTTAAAAAATTCAAGTTAGATTTCTGAATCTATTACCAAGAGAATAGCATTCGCATTCCACTAGATTTCAGTGTCTCCTACATCTTCTGCAATATCAACAGCCTCAACTCTTTTGCTAATTCCATCCCCCGCGTGGGTTTTGCAAACTGGAGGGTGAGGCCCCAATGGGAATCCCACAGGCCTTTTTTCTTTTTCTTTTTCATTTTTTTTTTTTTATGGTTTTCAAACAACCAGTGATGTCGATGAAGATGATTGTGTGGATCTGGGGCAGGGGTTGTAGGGACGGGGGATGGTTCGTTGAGAGAAAAGAAGATGATTTACAAAAAAAAAAAAAAAAACATGTCAAAAGAATAAGATAAGTTGGTTAAAAATTTCATAAAATTTTATAATTTTTATTATGCCATCTCTGACATCTCGTTAAAATTAATGAATAATCATAACTGTTCAATTATGTTTATATTTATTAAATAATTTTTTAAATTTTTAAATTTTTTATTAAATTTTTTTTTTTTTAATTTACTTCATTTATTCCAACCAAAAATCTTGGTTTAACATATTTAATTATAACAACCTTCCACGAGGTTGAGGCTTGGCCAATGTAGAAAAACTCTATGCATCCGAAGGCACTTCTTTGCCTTCAAACACTCATACAACATATGTGCTCATGTTTGAATTTAAATTCAGGAGTTAATTGTAGTTTTCGGTAAGATCTAATAGAACCAAACTGAAATTTTTAGTAAAAAATCACTCGACCAAAATGATATACGAAATACCGAACCAAATTAATTGATTTGAACATTCTTTTTTTATTTTTTTATTCGATAATTTAGTAAATTGATTTTTTAAATAAAATAATAAATAATTAAAATTTAATAAGTAATGTTCATATCTTATTTCGTTCTTATTCACTATCACTATTATATAGGAGTTTTACAATTCGTTGATTGAATCGAATCAAAATGGAAAATTTGGTAAATATAAATAAAATAATTTAGCATTTAATATTTATTTTTAAAAAAATTGATTTTGATTTTGATTTGACTTTGATTATTCAGTTTGATTTATCTAACCATACCAGATTATAACTTTTACATAGTTTATAAATAACTTTTATTTATTGTTTCTTAATTATTATTTAGTTTTATACTAATTTTTTTTTTTAACTCACCGTGGTGAAAAAAATAAAAAATACAATCATAATTTTGTAAATGATTAATCAAATTATCAAATCAAATAATGAAAGAGGATTAAATTGATTAATTATGTTCCATATTCAGCAATTTTTTTTTTTGATTTATCGAATTTTTTATTTACTGAATTTTTTATTATATTTTATTTCGATATACAAAATGAACACTACTTACTCTTTTTTATGTGTTCTTATAAAATTATATATATATATTTAACATCACTATTTTTTATATTTTAAATTATATTTTTATATTAAATATTCCATTTGCCCAAAAAAAAATCACTGTAATAGATTTTCCACAATGACACATCTTACAGAATTTGCAAATTCTGTAAGATGCTCTGTACGTGGCCTTTTTCGTCACATAACGGCCGCCTGGCTTTTTCAGTCAATTATTGATGAAAGGGACTAAAGTTGCAAACAAAATTTCTTACGAGCCTAAAAGTGACAGCGTGACACTACGCATGAATCTGAATTCGTGTGTCGATTGATGACTATTTTACTTCTTTTCCTTTATTCATGCTTGTAATCATTAAGTGAGCTTTATATTTTAGTGTACTTTTTATACAATAATTTCAATAGTAAGATAAGTATATTACACAAACTTTAGATGTCATGTCCTATGCTCATAGGATGGGGCAAGCTTCTAGTACAATAAGTTTCATTAAAAATTATTTCATACTCATTTAATTCAAATTGAACGTTGAACACGTTCAAAAATTATTTTAAATTTTTTCTTGCATTCAATGTAGGGTATCATAATTTTAGACACGCAACTTCACACACCCAACCTCATGGGACGGGGGCATAAGCAAGACTTTAATACAATAGACTTAGTTGAAAACTACTCTACATTAGTTAATATAATTAATTCAAATTATTGGAGGAATTTTTTATACTCATTTATAAATTATTTTATTTTATTTTTATAATTAATGTGGGATATCACATTAAGGGGTATTGTGTAATCTTAGCAAACCCATTGTGCTTCCGACTATCACATAAATCCATTTTTGGATATTAACTTATATATATTTATGTAATATTATTTTTTATCAAATATATTTTTCAAGCAATTTTTAGTAGTTTTATTATAAAAAAATATTTTTTAATATTTTATAAAATTATAAAACAATTCTATCGAGTGTTACCCAAACTCGACTAGTTCAATTCAAATCTTTAAAAATTTTAATAGGATAAATTTTAAATTTTAATTAATCTATCTAAAATCCACACTATTATCATCCCCTAAAAATGGGCAAATCCCAATTTGCTAGCTGGATTTCGGAAAACATTATGTAGATGAAGAATTCTTACCATCAACAAATGTCGTAACAAGGACAAAATTGCAATTTCTTAGAAGGAACTATAATTTATGCGTGATGCATGATATCATTTACTATTGGACTTTGTATTCATCACAATTTTATTATAATTTATTTATTATTTAATTATTTTATAAATGAGGTATGTTAAAAGAATATTTTATCAATCAAAATTTTCGAGAATTCTTCAAAACGATTTATACTTTTAATAGTATTGATACAGATATATATAGTGAATTGTTCTTCTTATCCGTGGACATGGTACCATTTTATATTCTCACTTATTATGCCCTATTCTTAACAATTAAAAATAAAATTATGCTACTATTGAATATATAACTTTCTCATTGAGATTATCAACACCAGTACAATAATTATAGATTTCAAACAAAAACTCAATTGATTCACAGGATCAATATTCATGTAATTATATACTACAAGTACGACAATTCGAATTCTCTATTTTAATTTGATATTTTTTACAAATTTATACTTATTTCTTTAAATATACATTTGGCATGCAACATGAAATAAAAGTAAAAGATTCTGAAGTTCAAGAAACAGCCCACAAGAAGTACGAATTATCTTATTTTATTTCCAGCTTCCTCAGCAGTGGAATGCTTATTGATTTATACATAACTATAGGAAACGCTATC
>CM033118.1:19597855-19645461 GCA_019321725.1 Paulownia fortunei
GGAAACAATAAATATATCTAACAATTGATATCAAGAAAGTTACTAACTTAATTAGTCTAGTGACTTTCTCTGATACTTTCTTGAGAGTTTTTCGATATTGGAATATTTAAGCTCTGTTCTTTACAATATTAAACTGATATAATACACATATTAGTAGTTTCGCCCTATAAATGGGCATTATCACAAATTATTGGGTTCAATAGTTCTTATGTCCATCACATTGGAATTATGCATTGATAATGTTAAAAAAACAATGTAGATGATGACTCATTTCCATGTCAATCTTACTTGGATTGGTCCCATTTATTCTAAACTCAAATAAAACTGATCCAACTCATCTTGCATTACAATCCAAAATCTAAAATAAAAAATAAAAAATTCTATGGCCTTTTTCTGTATCTTCAAGGGTGTTTTGGATGTATTTGTCCTGATTTTTTAGCTAAAGAGGACCAGTTCTTGAGTCATGGTTTCTCACCCTTGATTTCACCCGACTTCCCTTTTTCCTTCTTCTTGAGATCTTGTCTTTGAAGGCCGTCTTCATAGGTAACTATTTGGCTTCCCATTGAGGTATTTCTTGAATTCTCATCAGCCCTTTTCCCTTTCATTATTTAGGATTTGTTCATTTACATTTGTTTCAATCTTCTATATATGTTCTCATGGGGTTTTTTGGTTCTTTCGTTGAGCCTTCTTCTTGTTTAAAATAAACTAATGAGTTAATTTCATAAAACCCCCCTCTATTTTAGTGAAAATATGAAAAACCCCTCTGCATTAAAAAAATATCCTCAAAAGTCACACTGTAAATCAAAAGTCTGCTCACGTGCCCTTTTCATTCTTAGTTCAAATGTAACAACCGTTAGATCATGCGTGATAGAGATCTGTGGCCTATATTTTGGTCAAATGTATCTGCATGTAAGTATTTTTTGCTCAAATATATATGTAATCGAAACTAATTAAAAATAAAAGAGGTATTTCATTTATTTTTATAAATACGGGCAGATTTATTGATCAATTTATGTGAAATATTAAATCGAAGGACACCATCACATAAGTTAGCTTTGCAGTACCCATGCGTGTATTATAACCTCCGTCAATTGACGATGAAATGAGGGTTTTATGCAAACTTTGAAATTACATGCGGTTTTTACGCTATTTTTTAAGATAGGAGTTTTTTTGTATTTTTGCTAAAACACATGGGGTTTATGCAATTATTCCTAAATTAATTATCCTCCATTTTCTTGATCCACGTTGATGCTCTAGTGTTAGTTATGTCTATAAATGCCTCAAAGAAATTGGCTTGATTCAATTATGTGCAGTACAAATAGTTGCGAAATATGACTATCACAGCAGTGCCGGCTATCAAGAATGGCTGCCTCATGGTTCGCGGCAAGGTTGTCTTAACAGGAGTTCCGGAAAATGTTGTCATTTCTCCAGCAAGTTCAGGATCAGCTTTTATTGGAGCCAGTACAACGACATTGAGTTCTCGCCATGTCTTAAATCTTGGAATTCTTGAGTAAGTGATTTCCTTGATATAGATGTTTACATGATTGATCTTAGTTTCCAGTTCTCGATCTTGATTACCCTTTTGTCTGCAATGAAATCTGAATTAAAACAATTTCTTGTTTCAATAATCTGCTCTAAGTTTTTGTCAAAGTCTTTTCAAAGAATGTGTCCCCTTCCATGTTTGCTGAGAAGTTAGATGTGGCATCTTTTTCACAGAAACTACAAGTTCATGTGCCTTTTCATTGTCAAGATATGGTGGATGATACCGCGTTTTGGAAAATCAGCAAGCGACATTCCTATGGAGACTCAGATGCTTCTACTTGAAGCAGGAGAAGAATCTGTGCTAAGTGTAGCAGATGATGGCACTCCTGCAGAGCCTGCAAGCCGAAATAAAGTTTACGTTCTCGTATTGCCTGTGCTGGATGGAGCATTTAGGACAACTCTGCAGGGGACTCCATCAAATGAGCTCCAGTTCTGCTATGAAAGTGGTTGGTTTCAACTCCATCATTTGGACAATTACTGTTTTGTTTTGTGGAAATTTGTTGTTTGGTTTTGTTTTTAAGGTGATCCTGAAGTCCAAACTTCTCAAGCACTGGAAGGAGTTTTTGTTAACTCTGGGGACAACCCTTTTGAACTCATCAAGTATTCAATTAAGTATGTTGGCCTCAGTTATCAGGATGTCTCTAGTCAACTAAGATTTTGGACTTTTGTTGTCAAACTTTTGACGTTTTGAAATTATCATTTCTCCAGGATACTGGCTAAACATAAAGGTACATTTAGTCACCTGGAAAACAAAAAGGTAGCTATCGCTCCCTGATCCACACACACACACACTTCTTGACCAGATAATTACGAGGATATTGTAATCTGAATCATTCCTGCTTCAAATGACAGGCCCCTGCTCATTTAGATTGGTTTGGTTGGTGCACTTGGGATGCTTTTTACACTGAAGTCAGTGCAAATGGTATCAAAGAGGGTCTTCAGAGGTTTGACAACAAAACCAAGTGTAAATCAAAATTGTTTGTTCACGTAGTAACACGACTAGAATCTCTTTCACTGAATTACATGAAAATGTCATGTTTTACAGTTTCAAAGATGGAGGGATTCCTCCTAAGTTCCTGATCATAGATGATGGATGGCAAGAGACGGAAAACGAATATCAGAAGGAAGGTGAGCCGCTAATTGAAGGAACACAGTAAGTCCCATAATTTGTTAAGATGAATAAGATTATGCAACAATCCCTTGGATCATGGTTTTTTTGTTCACTAATGATGCTTCTGTCGGTATAGGTATGCCACCAGATTGACAGATATCAAAGAAAATAGTAAGTTTAGGGGATCAGAATCAGACGGTTCAAGCACAAATCTCAAAGAGTTAATCCATTACATCAAAGAGAATTATGGAGTAAAGTAAGTTTCACGAGTAAGGATATATACAAGAATTTTTTGTTTGGTCCAATATCTTCAGCTCAAAAAAACTTCTAAATCCTCAAATTTATTGCATGATGCAGGTATGTATATATGTGGCATGCTATAGTTGGATACTGGGGTGGACTCCTTGCTTCTTCTGAGGCACTAAAAAAGTACAAACCAAAGCTTGCATATCCAGTTCAATCACGGGGAAATATTGGGAATATAAGGGACATAGGCGTAGACAACTTGGAGAAGTATGGAGTTGGAGTAATAGACCCTCAAAAAGTTTTCGATTTTTACAATGATATGCATAGCTATCTTGCTAGTACTGGGGTGGATGGTGTCAAGGTTGATGGCCAAAATATATTAGGAACCTTGGGATCTGGAAATGGTGGAAGAGTGTCCATTACTAAAAGGTATCATGAAGCCCTTGATGAGTCTATAGAGAAAAACTTCAGGGACAATAATTTGATTTGCTGTATGTGCCACAATTCAGACTCCATATTCAGGTAAATTACTTGCCTGCACCCCATTTACTGCAATGTATTTGTTGAGTGTAGAAGTAATGCATCTAATCTTTTTCATCCATTCTTAGTTCTAAGAAGAGTGCAACTGCTAGAGCATCAGAGGATTTCTTTCCGAGTGACCCAACTTTCCAGACTTTACATATTGCATCAGTGTCTTTCAACAGTCTTCTCTTCGGCGAGATTGTCGTGCCAGACTGGGATATGTTCCAAGTAAGCATCTTTTTCTTGTATAGATACTTAGAAAATAATCTGACTCCACAGATAATAGAACTCATATGATTTTCTTATACACAATGCTAGCTGATATACAAATTATCATGTTAAATAGCAGTTTCAAAACATTAGTCTGGTTTATTTCTGAGAATTAAGGTTATCTGAATACTAACCCCTTTTTCTTTCTTCAATGAAGAGCAACCATAACACTGCTGAGTTCCATGGCGCAGCTAGAGCCTTGGGCGGTTGTCCAGTCTATGTAAGGTAGAACCTTGTCCCAGCAATAATTCTCCTTACAGACAAGAGAAGACCTCTTGTAAACATCTTGTTCATTACTAATTGATGTGATCACATGATACAGTGACAAGCCTGGAAAACATGATTTCAAAATCCTCAAGAAACTTGTTCTTCCTGATGGATCAATCTTAAGGGCTAGATATGCTGGCAGGCCTACTCGAGACTGCCTATTTATCGATCCAGTCATGGATGGGAAGAGGTAATCTCTTTCTCTCTTTATTGTGTATCTTTATAGCAGAGACGATACAATATTACTTAAAACTAGTGATAATAACTAACAAATTGTTTCTAACTCTCAATAGCTTGCTCAAGATATGGAACTTGAATAAGCTTATTGGAGTAGTTGGTGTTTTCAACTGCCAAGAAGCAGGAAGTTGGCCAATGAAACAAGCTCCTGAATCCACTGAAAACTCTACACCTTCAGCCACATCTATCACAGCCCGTGTCAGTCCCCTTGACGTAGAATTTCTAGAGGACATTGCAGGGGAAAACTGGAGTGGGGACTGTGCTGTATATGCATTTAACTCAGGTTAGTTATCCCACCCCCCACCCCCACCCCCCACGCAATCCCCCGGACAAAAATAAAAAATAAAAAATAAAAACCCATTTTTTTACACATTATCATCATCAAAAGAAGGGGAAAAAAAGAAGAAATTCACAATGTTGATCCTGAACTATCTTATGTTACAGGATTCCTTTCCGCAGTGCCAACGAGCAAATCTGTTGAAGTGTCTTTAGGTGTATTACAGTGTGAAATATTTACGGTCTCCCCAATAAAGGCGAGCAAAGCTCTTATAAGTCTGATCCCATTTCACTCTTCTTATTCAGCAGTACTAACAGAGACTACTTGAACGTTATGAACAGGTATTCAATGAAAACATTCACTTTGCTCCAATTGGCTTAATTAACATGTACAACTCAGGAGGAGCAGTGGAAGAATGTATCTTTAAAGATACAATAACAACCAAAGTAAGAGGGTCTGGACTATTTGGAGCATATTCAAGTATCAAACCAAGTTCTTGTAAGGTAGACAAAAAAGATGAGGACTTCACATACAATTCTGAGAATGGACTATTGACAATAAATCTTCAAAGTGACAGCAGCTTCAAAGAGATTGAAATTGTCTATTAAGGCAGTTTCATGCAAGTAATCAGCATTTTCCAGAGAGCTATTAGCACCATGAAAGTTCAGTGTCAAGGAGTGCACAATGAGTTTCCAAGGGGAATATTGAGGAAATCTAGAAATGTAACAAGAAAAATTATTTGAGTTTGAGGATACAGATAAGCAGTAGTTTCTATGGTCCTCATTTGTTGACTTGTTTTGGGTTCTTTTACTCTCCATTTGGGCTTAAGAATTCAATGAACAGAGAGAGAGAGAGAGAGAGAGAGCTAGTTTACTTTTCATCTTTTCCTTTTTTAACGAAATAATAGTCATTCTCTGGCAGATTAAATGTTTTGACTTTCTTTTCGAAACACTGTATGTTATAACTTGTTAACAAGTTCATCACATTCTAATTTTTCAGTTTATGTTATTACATAACATTAGTTCAGAGGATATGAATTGTAATGCACAGTGGAAAAATAAAAATTGTCATGAGTAATTTTTAAGTTGTTAGGATATAAATATCCTATTCCATGAAACCTGTATAAAGAAAATAATTTATCATTACACAATACCAAAGTAGGACTTAAAAAAAAAATCATCATTGGATTTTGATACTATTCTTGTATTGATTAAATAGTAGATTTGTTTGTAAGATCCTTGACTTTATAAGCACATTTCAATGTTGAAACGTTGACTGCCATTCAGCAGAGCATTTTCTTCTGGAGGTTATTCAATACAATATTTGAATATGATTTGAAATAACCTTTAAATCTCCAGACTAATTCAAACCTAGAAAGCTTGATCACCGATGAGATTTCTCTGGAGATGTCAATTGTGCTGCTCTCTCTTGCTTGATATTCTATCAAAATCGGTAGCAAAAACTAATGAAAGCTAAATTCCCAATCAAGTACACAGAAAATTTCCAAACATAAGTCAAAAACCTATTCTATTACAAACGTTTTCTATGTATTTAATTACAACTTGAAATCTAAAAGTATGGCAACTTATTACACAACAATCTCAAGAATCGGATGCATAATTCTGGTAGAAAATTCGCTGGTTTAAGGAAAGCTTCCTTGAAGCCCATATCTGATAAGCTTCCACCGAATAAGGCAAGATAAGGATCCTCAATCCTTTCAGCCATTGGATGCGAATTTATTAGAAAGCTTCTTGATGATTTATTTCTATAAAATCTGCAAGTTTGTCTCTAATAAATCCATTCATATATGGTAAGTTTCTTGTATTTTAATTAAACAAGAAAACAATAAATTCAATAGTTAGATTAACATCGCAACTCATGTTGGAATGTGGAAAATACAACTTACCATATTAGAATCAATTTAATAAAACTAATTTTATTTTACACAAATAATGCCAACAAACACTTCCGACTTAACAATCTCTCTCTTAGTCACTTTTATCAAAACAAACGTACTTCCCTTAAACACTAGGATCATGTTCAAAATAGGGATGTTTCAACATGAAAAGTAACGCAAGAAAAATCAACGACACCCTGTATAAAATATTGGAACATAAATTGGAATGCCAACTAGAACATGCATGCAAAGTATCATAAAAAAAGAGTTTATCAGATGCAGAATAAACACAAAAAATAAGAAAATACTATATCTGTTACATGCCAAACCAACAAAACAAAAACTCTGCCCCTCAAGCAATTACTCTCCCTTCTCTTCATCTTTTGCAGCAGCACCATCACCATCATCTTGACTTGCAGGTGCCCCAGACTCCTCATTTTTGGCAAAAAATTATACGAAGGATTCTCAGAAGAGCTTGAGTCAGATACAGAACTTGCAGCTTCAACAGGACCTGAAACTCCCCCGACTATTTTCCCTTAAGCTTCCCAAGACGAGCAAGAATTTCCTATTCTTTGTTAAGGGATTGTTTAATGTGCTCCCTGACTTCATGCAATTGACGTTCCAAATAGCTATAGTAATATGTATTAGGAGATGAAATTGGAGCAGCAGAGACTGACGTTCCAACATTACCTTGAACATCATCTGGAACATCATTTATTAAATAATTCAAATGCCTGTCAAATTTGATCATCTTGGGAGATATTCTCAATGCTCTCTTAGGATGTGATAGAGTCTCATTTTTCTCCTTTATAAACCCTTTTGTCACAAGCAAGTTATAAATCAAAGATGAAAAGACAGTGTTCCATATGGTGTTTGCACTTCAGCATGTTTGACAGTGGTTTTTAGGATATGCTTCCCAAGATCAAAAGGTTCGTTAGTGCCTACATAATACAAAATGATAATTTGATCCTTAACTATAATTGTGCGATTTATGGTTGGAGTCCAATTAGTGATAGCAATTTTGTGCAAAATGGCTTATTTGATAGTTAAGGATGCAGCTGGAAAGTTGGTGTCCTCACTTGGCTAATGTTGCTATATTGTAAATGCAAGTGTATGTTATTATTAATAAGTAATAAAGTGATGAGTGAGTATAGTTTTTACGAGAATTGTTGAATTATTAAGTAACGAAATTGAGTTAATTTTAATTTTATTTGAATAAACGCAATAAAGTGTTGATGATTACAAACTAAATCCAACTAAACTAAACTAATAATCAAAATCAATTAATGAAGAAATTCAATAATTTTAAGGCCTAGGATTTATAATTTCACCATAATTAGTTTGATTTGAATAATTTATCTCATTAATTTTAATTTATTTTCCAAGTGATAGTCGAGAATCCCTAAATTATTCGATCGAGGTCCAACAAAAATATCATCAATTGCTAACCCAATATATTCGTATATAAATTACATCAATCAATAATTCATTAGTTATATAGATTTCAAACAAGACTACATAAATCATGTAAGTATATTCTTATTTCACATGCAATTTATGATTTTTTACACATAAAGTTAGACAGATATATCACATCTTGGGTTAATATTATTAGTATATTATTTAATTAGTGGCCAAGTAATTGTAAACATTAAGAACCATGTAGAAAATTCAATTTGAAAAATAAATTGAGAATGGAATTGATAAAAATATTCAAAATATTCTAATTAGATTGCATCACAACCCTAGAAAAAGTAATTAGTTCATGGTGAAAATAAAATATAATTTAACAAATTCATGGACATAATCAAAGAGAAAAAGAGAAAATTATAAATAGAACTTGGAAGAGGATACGTTTCTTATCTTGTAACTGTCTTCTTCTTCAATTTTCGAATAATTCTCTCATCTTTCTCAAAATTCCTTCTCCTTGTCTTCACTCTTTTCTTTCATTCCTTCCCAAATTCTTCCCCTTGGGGGCTTTTAGAATCATTCAAAATAGATGGGAGATGCCCTAAAGGCTGCAAAAATCTCATTTTGTCCCTATTTTTCTAGGCGTTGTATGTTGTCCTCACTAGAGTGAGGCATTTTCCAATAGGTGCAGCATCTAAGCATTGCATTTTCAGTGTCTAAGCGTTGTATCTTCTGGAATTTTAATTTTTTTATTAGAAAAATGTAAGAATAATGCAATTTTTTATACATCCAAGTCAACTTTTTTTGTTCATAGTTAAATCTGCACAATAACATTAAAAAAGATGATAAAGTTTTAAGAAATCTCGAAAACTAATCAAAAAATTAAATAAATAATATTAAATTAATGGGTATAAAACCCACTCGTCAGGCAAGGTCTAACACTATCTCTAGTGATGGTCTTAATGACTAAAGTCAAGATCAGTAGGTAGCTCAATTTCATCATCTTCAGGGGTTCTTAAAAACTCATTGATCAAAGTAGAAGTCAAGAAATACGGTTTCTTATGTAATATCTAGTCATGCTTCGCAGACTTAAACTTATCAATAATTGTGGTCAAGCTTGAATTAAACTCATTAAAAAACTATCACAAATAGTTCGCATCAGTTTCCTTTCATTCAACAATTTATCTAAACCTCTATCCTCATTATCTTTCAACTTAATTGGTCTCTCAGCCAAAACCTTTCTTTAAGACACATATTCCACACAGTTTTACCAACTTCAGTATAGAACTTAGGAGAGCAAGTAACACTTATTTCAATAGGATCATCATCTATGGTAGGTCTAACAGTCGATTCTCCTATGTTATTGTTGGAAAGGTTGATGACTGGAGATCCTGCAATAAAATGATTGTAATCTAGATCTTGAGGACCTTTGGTCTGTGGTGTTCCAATGGGAGTTGGAACATGGCCACTAACATGACCTACTAACATGTTTCATTGTTGAATAGGGACTTCCAAAGAATCTGATGAGGTAGAAGCTTGTGTAGGTGGGTCAGTAATCTCAACAAAAAAAATGGTCAGAAGTGTTGGGTTGGGTTTCCTCAATGTAGAGATATCCTAATACCTAATTTAAATGAAGCACTTGAAATAAAACTATATGGAAGGGCAATTTTGTCAAATGGTATTTTTATTAACTTAAGGTATAGAATTCAAATTGGTTCATAATCAGCAAAAAATAAAAGAGAGAAAAAGATAGAGAAGAGAAGAGAAAATCGATTTTGAAAGCATCACTCGACCAGTTACTTTCAAAATACGATCAGGAAAAATTGAACCGTTGAATCAAGCTGAAATTTAGAGACCATATTTAAGACACATTGAGTTACAAATTTGATTCTGTAATGAATAGGGTAGTCCTATTTTTTGGAAGAACACTAGAGTCAATCTAGATTAAGAGGTTGTTTCGGAAATTTGAACCGTTGGATCGAGCTACAATTTTGACAATATGTTCAGAACGCATATTTTTAGATTTTGAATAGTGAAGATTAGATTTACAGCCTCCTTTCACCAGAAACCATTCGTGGATAATAATATCATATTTTGGGTGAGATCTTTCCAATTTTTTTTAGTAGAACTTGTTTGTTGCCAAAATTAAATTATTATCTTGATGTGTTTGTGATTGTATATCACTTAAGGTAGATTATTGAACTAATTGTATCCACATTTTTTATTATAGTAGAGATTATTTGGTGGACTACGGTCCCTCACATCGGGGACGTTTTTCAAGTTAAAAATTCTAATATTCTTTATGTTTGTGGTGATTTTATATTGTTACAATTGTAGTTGGTTTGCTTGTTATTATTTCTGGTAGGTTCACACACAAGATAGGGATAATTGTTGTTTTCGTTGTGTTGATATTTAATCAGTAATTTAATTAAATTTGATATGTTTATCCCAACAAAAAGTGGTAAGCATATGAAATGCTGAAATGCTGACCTTTTAGAGCGTCTACAATGTTTTGTGAAGGATCAATTGGAGCCTCCACGTGAACAGGATTTATGGGCACATTCTCTATTGGAATTTCCTCTATTAGACCTTCTACAAATGGTATTGATTGAAGTTCAACATGAGGGTAGATAATGTCAAGTGGTTCTGATTCAAGCACACGATCCTTTTCCATTTTTCCCTTTCTGCTAGGTTGGGTTCCGGAGGTAGAACCCTTCTTCTTCCTATTTTTAGATTGAATCTTCTTCTTTCATTGAGCCAAGCTTTTGCCTTGAGAAGCAGACATGATGGAATCTAAAACAAGGATAAACAAAAGGAAACAAAGGAAAACATAGAAGAGAGAATTGTGGAAGTAAAAAATATTGGTTGCTGCAAAACTTAGGGTTTCATCATAGAACGTAGGGGGTAAATTACCTATTTGTACCCTAATTCCAATTTTCCAGCTTGCAGAGACATGAGACGGTAAAATTCCCTCCAATTCAGATTCCAACTCTTGGTTTTCACTTTCCCTCTAACACAAGTTTTCAATTTATTTGGATTTTTTGAAAAATAAAAATTAGATAATAAGAAAGTGTTACAACATGATCACTTATCCTTATTTTCTTGATTATTCAAGATAATTGATACACATAAGACATATAAAATCCCTAATATTATGCCTAATATGTAGGAATATATAATGCTCACACAACAACTGAAATGTGCAAAAGTTAAACATATCAAGTTTAGATTCCAAAATATCAATAAAGAAATTCAAATTTTGTAATCACATTATATAAAGTACCTCTATTATAATATCGCCCACATAGATAGTTCGTATAAAATTATTACATTCTTAATGTTAATGGACCGCACTAATAAAAATTTAACTAAAAAATTTAACTTTGATTAATTTTATTATGAACTGATTTAAATTATTATTCATATCTTAATTCTCTCATATATATATATAACACTTATATACTAAGATGCATCTAACGATTTATAAATTTATGTAGCATGAAAATTCTCATTTAATTATTTTATACGCCTTATGAAAAAAAAATAAAGAAAGAGAGAGGAAACAATGTAGCGATACCTACTGCCTTAGACTGTACTTGCAGTCTAGTGTTTGAAGGACACCAAATTAATGAATGTTCCCGCAAAAGTTGCGAACTTGTCAAGTTGATTTTCTACTAAGGTAGTCTGATCGGTTGTCGTAAACCTACCAAATTTAAACCTTACTTCAATAAACTAAGAATTTTAATTCAAAATTACTGACCTATGAGGAACGAGTAAGAGTCGATCCTATGAGGATTAAGACTAATTGATTTACTATCAACTCAACTAACTAAGAATTTTAATTCAAAATTACTAACTTAAAATTAAGACTTCAACAAGCAAACTCTATAAATAAACAACAAACGTTTGGGGGGGATTGAGTTGATTAACTAAGTTGCAGAAATTAAAATTAATTAAAATTCAAAGTAATGAAAATTAAATCAATAAGCAACAAGTGATTAAAGTGTGTTGGGATTTCATTCGCCACCACTAGACAATTAGTTGTAATTTTATATCAATATTATAAATAATTTACCAATAAAATTATCAACCGTAGGTAATAACAAGCTCTACTACCCCAATCTTTCCTTAGTTTCTCATACAACCTCTCTATCTAATTCTCTACCCACCAAACAACCTAAAACAAGCTCTCTAGATTTAATCCAATTGATGTATTAAAACAAAAAAAAAATAGATTGATCTAAACAACAACCACACAAGCTCGAGTAACTTAGGTTATGTTTTCCATTGCAATTAACAAAAATATCCCATAATCATCAATCATAATTTACTACACATGATTAGAAATTCAAGACAATTACGAATCTAAAATCTCTAATCTAGTTGTAGGGAATTCTCAAATCCGATTTGATTACGCACCCAAACAAAGCAAAAAAATACCAAAAAGACATTAAGTATAGAAAAATATAAACAACCTCAATTGAAAAATTGATCAATAATATCAAACATTCAATTACAAAAACTCATGTCTAGGGCTTTGACATCAACCTCAACCAGTAAAGACGTTTAGCCTAACATGATAAGAAATGACAAGAGAATAAAAATTAGCAACATTGGGAATCAAAAAAACTTATTGGTTGAAAAAAATAGTTGAGATTGATGGTAGATTGTGGATGTCTTCTCCTCCAAGCCTCTTCCACTTTTTCTTCCTTGAAGCTCCATAAACCCCAAAAGTGCTTTCAAAATATGAATGAATATAGAGAGTGGGTGAATCTGAAAATTCATGTTTTTGTTGAGATAATAGTGCCTTTTTATAAAGTGTGAGATGGTGATATGATTTGGTGTAAATTGTGTAAGATGTATTGTGTATTTTGTGTAAAGTGAGGAATATATGTTGTAAAGTATGTAATGTGTGTGGTTTGATATATGTATCTAATGTATATATATCATAAACATGTGCTAAAAGGTGTAAAGGATCGCCACTTATCACCATTCCAAATAAAAACATCACTTTTGTCACATGGATGGCGCTTAGGCGCCCTGTTTTGGCGCTTAGGCACCATTTTCTCTGTTTCCTGCGCATAGGCGCTGTTGCTGCTGTTTTTATTCCTTCAGTTCAGTTTCTGATACGGTTTAGCCTCCTTCAACTGATGTTTGACCTCTTTATAACTGAATTGGCTTTTGATATTTTCATAACAATTGTAGTCCTATCTATTATCTTTCTGTATCCATTTGAATCAAATCAATATCACATTTTTGGAGAGAGTTATGCGAAATATACCAAAATTGTCATATTTGAAAGTTTCAGTGCATATTTAACTCTTTAATCGAATTTTACTCTTTGAAATCAATTGAATTGATACAAGTTGCCAATATGAAAATTGTAGATACATCTTTTATCTTTCCAATAAGTCAATAATCAGGTCAATAGAACTTTGGATAAGATATTTATGTCCAAAATACAAACACTGCCGTAGTAGAATCGTGTCAATTTGGCTCAAGAATGATTCTTTCAACTTCGTTTTGGCTCAATTTCGATCTTTTCATTCTCAAACTCCTATCATACACAAAACATTAATAAAAACTTATTATTAACAAGAACAAATCAAAGAAGACATAAAAGAATTGATACAAATAAATATAAAAATATATACTTATCATAGTCCTATATGTGAAACCAAAGCATGATTTCATTGTGAAAAATGCTATATAATATCAATCAGTCTTTCATCTTTTTTCATTTCCTCCTTAATTTGAAAAATATTTGAGTGATTAAATTATTTCAAGTAAATTAATTACAATTGATTCATTAAATGATGATACATAGAATTGTTCTTTTATTATTTTTTAGATCATTTATTGTTGCATTAAATTGCTTATTGATCACAATAGATGTAACAGTTAAAAATCCTTAAACTAAGTATGATGATTAAAGCCAGTAGATTAATATAATTTCCAAACTATAAAAGAAAAATTTGTCTCAATATTGGCTGGTAGTTCCGGCCGTTGGTAAATTGCTACCACCAACGGTTGGTGGTGTGATCGTCCCCAACTCTTCTTATATTTGGTCTTATATTGGTGTCCGTGTTGGTTGGTGGCCTATCTACAAATATAATATATATATATATATATGTGTGTGTGTGTGTGTGCGCGCATCATAATATGATAATATAATATTATAAAGATATTCAAATTTTGTATTATAACTAGTAAAAAATACATACATTGTGTGTAAAAACTATGACCACAAGAGATAATTTTTAATATTAAAATATAACAAAAAATATTTTACTTTTGATTTGATTTTTATTATTATTGTATCAAGGTTTGATTTTTTTAACAAAAATATAAGTAATAAAATATTCGACCTCGTTGTACTTATTGCACGATGTATAATATTTAATTGAGTAAATATCTAAAACATTTCGAATGAGAAAACGAATTGACCAACATATTGAATGAAGTATTTAATATAGATATTCTTTAAGTTAGTTTTATTATTTCTCACTATTACTTGGTTTTAGAGAAATTTTTTCCATAATTTCATATATTTTTATAAATGAGCATCATTTTTTTTTCTATTCTTTAGATTTTAAGATAGTTTTATAAATTTAATATAAATCAATATTGACTAACTTGAGAAAATGGAGAAAAAGTTAACGCAACAAATGAGCGCATGCTCAATAAATTTCATATATTCTTAAATATCTTGAATAGCTGCAAACTAAAACAAAAAAATTGCTATAAAATTAATTTTCTAACCTAAAAAGATCATCCATATTGCTAAGTTTGTTATATTGTTATATGAATATAAAGGCAAAAATGCGCTTGTAACTTGGTCTGTTTTCAATTTATACATATAGCATATTTTCAGATTTGGCACATATGATCTAAATTTTATCGTGTTCCCAGTATATGATACCTAATTTTTAGAAATAGATGAATAATTGCTTATAGTAAACTTCTCTATTAATTGTATTTATAAGGAAAATGCAAAATTTCTTTCTTAATCAACTTTCACACATTTTTCTTCAAAAATATTGAAAATAAATAAGAAATGGGATTGGGAAAAAAAATTACCCATCATTGAATTCAATCAAATTTTTTGTCTTTTTCTCCATCTTTTTAGAATATAATCATTATAAATAATAAAAAAATATCATATATGTTCTAAATTTAATAAAGTAATTATATTTTTTAAGTTAAATCATTTTACACATCTCATTTAAGTATTTATTGTATGATAGGCAATAATATGGGACTTTGATAAGATAAATAAACTTATTTTTTATGAACAATGAATTTTAATGGTAAACTTTTAAGCCTACATTTTGGCTTAAATAATTGAAAACATAAGATATATATATATATATATATCATATTTTACAATAATATGAAATGATATTGAATAAATTCGATTTGAATTATCTAATGTTTAAAGAATTTTTAGATTGATCTTCTATCATACATATATTAACACCATATTAAAAAATAATATATAGAATATTTTCGCTCAATTTTTTCTTAATTTTTATTTCTTTTGAGCGAAAATGAGTAAGAATTGATTCAGAGGAGATTTAGCATTTGCTTTAAAAATAACCAAAAGATATAATAATTACCAACTATTATTTTAATAAAAATAACTATATAAGCATTTTCAGTATTTGTCAAAATGAAATACATCATAGATCATTTAAATATATTTTCAATCTTCACTTTCTCCAATCCCAAAACACCAAATACATTTTACCAATTTTTTTACACTAAAATAGGAAAATAACTCCACATATAGCATAAGCGTCACTTAAAATTATGATGTGATACACTAACTCCCGCCATATTTTTTGTTTCCGTCTAAAACAACTTTGAATTGATTTATATTAGATATGTAAGGAAAGTGAGAAGAAGGAGAACACTATTTCAAAAGATAGATTTTTATTTCAAAGTGAAATAAATTTTCAATTTTCAATAGATTATTTAAATTTATTTTTCAATCCTATAAAAATGTCAAATACCCAAGATGACCAATCATTTGAAAAGATTCTTAATACAATCAACTCATTATTAGACAAAACAATGTTTCGAAAAATTTCTGCAACAGATCTCCATTATATATTGGCAGAAACTGCTAGATTTAAATCACAGTTGACATCTGTTGATTGATTCTCCACACAATTGTCTAAGTTCTGATTCTACTTTTTCTCACTCCAATGGGAATCTTAAGCTGTGGTGAGATTCTTTTGGCTGCCAAAACTGTGGACAGTTTACATGGAAATTATGCACTGATAATGTTCAAAAACCAATGTAAATAATGACTCATTTCTATGTCAATCTTACTTGGATTGGTCCCATGTATCCTGAACTCAAATATAATTGATCCAATAATCTTGAGCTACAATCCAAAATCTTAAAAAACGCAAAAAATCACTCATTATTGCCTATGGCCTTTAGCTGTATCTTAAAAGGTGCTTTAGATGTTTTTGTCCTGATTTAGCTACAAAAGACCAGTTCTTGATTCATGGTTTCTCACCCTTGTTTTCACCGACTTCCCTTGTTCGTTCTTCTTGAGATCTTGTTTTTGAAGGCCGTCTAAACAGGTAAGAATTTGGCTTCCCATTTTTGTTTTTTCTTGAATTCTCAGCAGCCCTTTTTCCCTTTCATTGAATAGGATTCTTCATTTACATATGTGACAATCTTCTATATATGTTCTCATGGGGTTTTTTGGTTCTTTCATAGCTTCTTTTTGTTTATAATAAATTAACGGGTTAATTGCATAAAAACCCCTCTTTTTTAGCGAAAATATGAAAAACCCTTCTATGTTCAAAACATATCCTTAAAACCCCACTGTAATTCCAAAGTCAACTCACATGCCCTTCTCGTTCTTGGTTCAAATTTAGCAATCTAGAGATCTATGGTCTATATTTTGGTCAAATATATATGTTTGTAAGTATATTTTGCTCAAATATGTATGTAATCGAAACTAATTTAAATTAAAAGAGGTATTTCATTTATTTTTATGAAAAATGGCAGATCTATTAGTCAATTTATGTGAAATATTCAGTCAAAGAACACCATCACATAATCAACTTTGCAGCACCCATGCGTGTATTATAACCTCCGTCAATTGATAACAAAATGTGGGTATTATGTAGACTTTGAAATTACACGCGGTTTTTATGCTATTTTTTAACACAGTTGTTTTTTCGCATTTTCGCTAATACATAGGAGGGTTTTATGCAATTATTCCTAAATTAATTATCCTCATTTTCTTGATCCGCGTTGATGCTCTAGTGTTAGTTATGTCTATAAATGCCTCAAAGAAATTGGCTTGATTCAATTATGTGCAGTACAAATAGTTGCGAAATATGACTATCACAGCAGTGCCGACTGTCAAGAATGGCTGCCTCATGGTTCGCGGCAAGGTTGTCTTAACAGGAGTTCCGGAAAATGTTGTCATTTCTCCAGCAAGTTCAGGATCAGCTTTTATTGGAGCCAGTACAACGACATTGAGTTCTCGCCATGTCTTCAATCTTGGAATTCTGGAGTAAGTGATTTCCTTGATAAAGATGTTTACATGATTGATCTTAGTTTCCAGTTCTCGATCTTGATTACCCTTTTGTCTGCAATGAAATCTGATTTAAAACAATTTCTTGTTTCAATAACCTGCTCTAGTTTTTGTCGAATTCTTTTCCAAGAATGTGTCCCTTTCCATGTTTGCTGAGAAGTTAGATGTGGCATCTTTTTCACAGAAACTACAAGTTCATGTGCCTTTTCATAGTCAAGATATGGTGGATGATACCGCGTTTTGGAAAATCAGCAAGCGACATTCCTATGGAGACTCAGATGCTTCTACTTGAAGCAGGAGAAGAATCTGTGCTAAGTGTAGCAGATGATGGCACTCCTGCAGAGCCTGAAAGCCGAAATAAAGCTTACGTTCTCGTATTGCCTGTGCTGGATGGAGCATTTAGGACAACTCTGCAGGGGACTCCATCAAATGAGCTCCAGTTCTGCTATGAAAGTGGTTGGTTTCAACTCAGAAAACCGCAGTTCAACTGTTCCATTCGGACAATTACTGTTTTGATTTGTTGAATTTGTTGTTTGCTTTTGTTTTAAGGTGATCCTGAAGTCCAAACTTCTCAAGCACTGGAAGGAGTTTTTGTTAACTATGGGGACAACCCTTTTGAACTCATCAAGGATTCAGTTAAGTATGTTGGCCTCAGTTATCAGGATGTCTGTTCTAAATTAAGATTTTGGACTTATGTTGTCCAACTTTTGATCATTTGAAATTTATATTTCTCCAGGATACTGGCCAAACATAAGGGTACTTTTAGTCACCTGGAAAACAAAAAGGTAGCTATCAATCCCTGATCCAGACACACACACACACACACACACTTCTTGATCCGATAATTACGAGGATATTGTAATCTGAAATCATACCTGCTTCAAATGACAGGCCCCTGCTCATTTAGATTGGTTTGGTTGGTGCACTTGGGATGCTTTTTACACTGAAGTCAGTCCAAATGGAATCAAAAAAGGTCTTCAGAGGTTTGATAACAAAACCAAGTGTAAATCCAAAGTTTTTGGTCTAGTAGTACATGACTAGAATCTCTTTTACGAAATAACATGAAAATCTCATGTTTTCCAGTTTCAAAGATGGAGGGATTTCTCCTAAGTTCCTGATCATAGACGATGGATAGCAAACAACGGCAAATGAATATCAGAAGGAAGGCGAGCCGCTTATTGAAGGAACACAGTAAGTTACATAATTTCTTAAGATGAATGAGATTATGTAATAATACTTTCGATCATGGTTTTTTTGTTCACTAATGATGCTCCTGTTGGTATAGGTTTGCCACCAGATTGACAGATATCAAAGAAAATAGTAAGTTTAGGGGGTCAGAATCAGATTGTTCAAGCACAAATCTCAAAGAGTTAATCCATTATATCAAAGAGAATTATGGAGTAAAGTGAGTTTCAGGAGTAAGGATATATACATGAATTTTCTGTTTGGACCAATACCTTCAGCTCAAAAAAATTTCTAAATCCTCAAATTTACTGCTTGATGCAGGTATATATATATGTGGCATGCCATAATTGGATACTGGGGTGGACTCCTTGCTTCTTCTGAGGCACTAAAAAAGTACAATCCGAAGCTTGCATATCCAGTTCAATCACCGGGAAATATTGGGAATTTAAGAGAGAGATCCCTGGACAACTTGGAGAAGTATGGAGTTGGAGTAATAGACCCTCAAAAAGTTTTCGATTTTTACAATGATATGCATAGCTATCTTGCTAGTACTGGGGTGGATGGTGTGAAGGTTGATGGCCAAAATATATTAGGAACCTTGGGATCTGGAAATGGTGGAAGAGTGTCCATTACTGAAAGGTATCATGAAGCCCTTGATGAGTCTATAGAGAAAAACTTCAGGGACAATAATTTGATTTGCTGTATGTGCCACAATTCAGACTCCATATTTAGGTAAATTTCTTGCCTGCAGCCAATTTAAATCCTGCAATGTATTTGTTGAGTGTAGAAGTAATGCATCTAATCTTTTTCATCCATTCTTAGTTCTAAGAAGAGTGCAACTGCTAGAGCATCAGAGGATTTCTTTCCGAATGAGCCAACTTTTCAGACTTTACATATTGCATCAGTGTCTTTCAACAGTCTTCTCTTCGGCGAGATTGTCGTGCCAGACTGGGATATGTTCCAAGTAAGTACCTTTTCTTGTATAGATACTTTGAAAATAATCTGACTCCACAGGTAGTAAAACTCATGATTTTCTTATACACAATGCTAGCTGATATTCAGCTAAATAGCAGTTTCAAAACATTAATCTGGTTTCTTTCTCATAATTAAGCTTATCTGAATGCTAACCCTTTTTCTTTCTTCAATGAAGAGCAACCATAACACCGCTGAGTTCCATGGCGCAGCTAGAGCATTGGGCGGTTGTCCAGTCTACGTAAGGTAAAAACCTTGTCTCCCTAATAATTGTCATTACAGACAAGAACAAACCTCTTATAAACTTGTTTTTTATTACTCATTGGTGTGATCGCATGATACAGTGACAAGCCAGGAAAACATGATTTCAAAATCCTTAAGAAACTTGTTCTTCCTGATGGATCCATTTTAAGGGCTAGATATGCTGGCAGGCCTACTCGAGACTGCCTATTTATCGACCCAGTCATGGATGGGAAGAGGTAATCTCAATTTGCTGTATTGACAATTCTATATAGCTGTGACAATTCAATGTTACTTAAAACTAGTGATAATAACTAACAAATTATTTCTAACTCTTAACAGCTTGCTCAAGATATGGAACTTGAATAAGCTAACTGGAGTAGTTGGGGTTTTCAACTGCCAAGGAGCAGGAAGTTGGCCAATGAAACAAGCACATGAATCCACCGAAAACTCTACAACTGCTGCTACATCTATCACAGGCTGTGTCAGTCCCCTTGACGTAGAATTCCTTGAGGACATTGCAGGGGAAAACTGGATTGGAGACTGTGTTGTATATGCGTTTAACTCAGGTTAGTCATCCCCACCCCCATCCCCCGTCGAAAATAAAAAACACAAGTTTTTTTCACACAACATCATCAACTAAAAAAAAATAAAAAAAAAAGAAATTCAAAATGTTGATCCCTGAACTATTTTATGTTACAGGATCCCTTTCCAGAGTGCCAAGGAGCAAAACTGTCGAAGTGTCTTTGGGTGTATTACACTGCGAAATATTCACGGTCTCCCCAGTAAAGGTGAGCAAGGCTCTTAAAAGTCTGATCCCATTTCACTCTTCTTGTTCAGAAGTACTAACAGAAACTACTTGAACAATATAAACAGGTATTCAATGAAAACATTCACTTTGCTCCAATTGGCTTAATTAACATGTACAACTCAGGAGGAGCAGTGGAAGAATGTATCTTTAAAGATACAATAACAATCAAAGTAAGAGGGTCTGGACTATTTGGAACATATTCAAGTATCAAACCAAGTTCTTGTAAGGTAGACAAGAAAGATGAGGACTTCACATACAGTTCTGAGAATGGACTATTGACAATAAATCTTCAAAGTAACAGCAGCTTCAAAGAGATTGAAATTGTATACTGAGGCAGTTTCATGCAAGTGATCAGCATTTCCAAGAGAGTTACTAGCAATAAGAAGGTTGAGTGTCAAGAAGTGCACATTGAGTTTCCAAGGGGAATGTTGAGGAAATCTAGAAAATGTAAGAAGAAAAAATATTTGAGTTTGAGAATATAAATCAGTACTAGTTTTAATGGCCCTCATTTATTTCCTCATTTTGGGTTCTTTTACTCTCCATTTTACTCTTTTACTCTCCATTTGAGCATGAGAGAAGAGAAGAGAAGAGAAAGCTAACTCACAACAAACTAATTCACTTTTCATCTTTTCTTTTTTAACTCTTGCATATTAGAAGTTTTGACTTTTCTTTTTTTGGAGCATTGTAAAATGAATTTTTTTACTCCTGCGCTTGAAATAATGATGTAGCACCACTAAGAAAAAAGAAAAAAAGACATAAATAAGAGGGCCATACAGCATATATAATGATAAAGAATTCTAATTTGACAAACAAGTTCTTGTGGTTTATGTAAGTCAACTATTGTTCATAATAATCCTCCTTTAAGCATGTTGGCTCCAAATATGTTCGACTAATTCTGAGCGATAATGGTTGTGTGATTTCATTACCTATGGAAATCACAGAAAGTGAAAGGCGTACTATGTTTATATGGAAATTCGACATACTCACCCGCTGGTCTGCGCTGCTGGAATAAAATGTTATGCTCACTTTGGATTTTGGCTTTTTGAAAATTTTCAGACAGCGAGCAATAACTAGAAGAATGTCTGTGTAAAGAAATCATTTCTGTCAAACCAGTAAAATAACCCTCTTCATTAACAAGAGAACTTATTCTAATGATGCAGATGAGGCAACCGTCTCATGGGGGTCTTGTAGTAAATGTATGTACCCAGTACACATGTATTTTGTATCAAGTGTTAAATTTAGCAAAAACTAAGACACTTGACACAACATCTAGTGCTCAACATGGTTCAACCGCCTCGCAAAAGTCCATGAAAACTAAAACCTTCATCCGAGTCATGTTCCAGTCATCTTGTCCGAGGTTCCACGTTACTATTAGACTAAAAAAGTGAGAGTTGCTTGAAAGGAGACTGAGCCAGCTTGCAGGTAAAAAAGGATTCTTGATATTTCAGGCTATTGTAAGTTGTTGAAAACAAACTAGAGTGGGTATAACAGTGGCAGAATTATGGTCAAAATCTTTTATTTTCTGCAATTGGATTGCTCGACATGTACAACTCTGGAGGAGCACTGGAAACTTTGAAGCAGACAGATGGTTTTTAGGGGATGCACTGTAAAAATTCAAGCTGGTGGATGTGGCCTGTTTTTGCAGCTTACTCTAGCACAAAACCAAGAGCTTGCCTAGTAGACATGAAAGAAGAAGCATTCATGTATAACCCTGATATTGGGTTATTGACATTTACACTTCCAGTGGAATGCAGCTTGAAAGAAATACAAGTTCTATACTGAATCTGCAGTCTTGGGATGTATTTTTTACTTTTCCTTCAGATTCACAACATTAAGTCTGATAAAAATAAGATAATCTGAAATTAACTGCAGTTAATACAATCAATTGAAAGTTTTTTTCCTGTGTGGTTAATAATTTAAATGTAGTTTGCAAGAGTTGTTCTTGATTTTGAGATCAAGGACACTGTCCCCTAATGCTACAAGTAACTTGACAGAAAAATCTATCAGTATTAGTTGTCAGCTATTCCTTTTGGTACAAAGAAAATGAGTATGAAGATGAGTTCGACTCCATTAAGCCCAGTACATCTAGGATTTAAAAATATTTTCAACGCATACATTAGAGCTGAAGCTTAAGATACCTATGCCATATGGAGCCGTGAATGCCACCTCACCAAAGGTCATTGGCAATAATCTAAACCTGTAACTTTTTGATAAAAATTTATGGTCACTTGCAATGATAAGCTATTGAGCCCTGGATTATTTGCTTTAATTGGGAAGTTTAATAAACCATTGCTATATAACCCCGAAAATAAATAAGAGAAATATAACCTAGTCAAAATTATATCGTGTTAATATACATTGTAACTTGCAAGAATTACAAATTCTATACATTCAGAAAATAAACATTTTACTACAATTAAGTTTGCAACAGAATTCAGAATGGAATGGTTAAATTAAAAATATTTTTCCCCTTTATTTAAAATTAATATTTATCTTATTTTGTCCAAAACAAAATGAAAATACCATTTTTGCTTTTTATTTTGTCTTGTTATATAATTCTTGTTTCTTCTTGCCTCCCCTCGCTCCCTTATCCTCATACCTCAAACCCTTCTAAACCTACCCATCAAAAGAAAAACCCTTAAAAACCCCTTTCTTCTTCCTCTGCTTTTCTGTATACATATATCTGTGTAGAATAACTGCAAAGAATGTCTTTTGCGGCTAAAACTATATTGAAGCCTATGTCAATGGCAACAAATGGTTGCTTAATTTCAGGACCATCACTCTTCACTACTTCAAAGATTTCATATTCTCACCCTTATCTATCAATCTCATATAAACCCAGTAAATTCCAGCTCTCTTGCAAGAACATAACCTCACTGTCACTCTCTTCTTTATTCTCTCTTAGAAGGAAAGAACCCCTTTTCAAAGTTTGTGTCGTCGCTGCTCAACAAGAAGAGAACAACCCAGTAATTCTTGAAGAAAAAGAAGAAGAAGGGCAAGAATTTCAGGGAAATTTCAACTGGGATGCGTCGGAAAATGAAGTTGAAGGAGAAGAGAGTGATGGGGTCGTGGAGGCGGTTGGGGATGGCTACGTGGAGCCGCCTGAGGGAGCAAAAGTGTATGTAGGGAATTTTCCATATGATGTGGATAGTGAGAAATTGGCTCATCTTTTTGAGCAGGCTGGTGTTGTTGAGATTGCTGAGGTATACTGATGGTCTTTGAACTTAAAATGGATTTTTCTTCTAATTTTGAGTGAAAAAGATTGGATTATTTTATATGGATTTTTGTGCAAAATTACTCAATTTTATGCAGTTTTGATGAAAAATGAATGGATAGTTCTCTGTGTTCTGATTTGTGGACGTATCGTGGCTTTGCAGGTTATTTACAATAGGGAAACTGAACAGAGTCGAGGGTTTGGTTTTGTAACAATGAGTACTGAAGAAGAGGCTGATAGGGCCGTGGAGATGTTCCATCGTTATGTGAGTTTTGTACCTTTTATATGACCATAATTAGTTGCCGTCCCGCTTGTCCTTATAGTTATTCCGAATTGGTGATTGTTTTGTCTTTCTGTTTAGAGTAATTTAAGGAACGGCAACAATGGTATAGTAAATGAAATAAATCGAGAACGTGAGATATTAATTACAGGAATAATGGAATGCATAACCATTTAAGCAGTGTAATTCTGTCATTTTCTAAATATGATCCTAGGGCCATAAAAGGTTGTCGGTGTCTCATTTGCTGCTAGTTTCTAAATCTACAGTTATTTATTCGTCGAAAGCTCTTTAGACTTAATATGTATTTTATCCTTGCAGCATCATTAGAATGTGCTTATTAAGATGATATAGGCGGTCTACCTCACATGATGCCTTTTTGTAACACTTTTTGTTGAGGATATGTACTTGCAACATAAATCACATATCTTTTGTCATTATTGGTTAATTTGTAGCTTCATGATTTTCTTCCAGTGTTCTATAATGTTTGCTGCATGAAATTCCTCTATGAAGTTGATGGGGGCGTGGACCTTGTATTTTATTACAAGGAAGAGAGATGTAACAGATTCCAAAAAAAAAAGTGACTTATAACAAGGATTGAGCATAATTTCATCATGGTTTAGGAGTCGTTCCAATAGAGATTAGATCCCTTCTATATATTTATATGCGCGTGAGAGCTTGTATGTGTGTGTGTATTTATTGTAATCTGTAACAGAGCTGTAAGAGTCCAAAATATAAGTAATCAGGGCTTTAAATATATTTAATGAATGTTATTCTTTGTCACAATATATTTCTGTTGGATTCGATATTCATATTATTGATTATATATCATAGTTCATATTTGCAGAGGTGGAGGAAAAAACTGAATAATTGCAACTCATCCTATTTATTGATGATAGAATATATATACTTTGAACTTTGAAGCATCATTTTAGGTCGGATATGCATGTAAACACAAGCTCTTGAGACTGGGAATGAAGAGAAGGAGAATTGGCATGCCCCTAATGCAAGAGACTATTAAGATTGCAAATCTTGTTGCTTGGGATGAGGGCAGTAATTGTTGCACTCATTGCCCTTCTACTAAAATACATAAAAAACGCAATCCCTCTCTCTCTCTCTCTGCAAGAAGAAATATCAGCCCTCCTAATTTCAGAGGAGCTGCGTGAATTTCCTATTACTAAGTTTTATTCAGTGGCAATTGGTGCTAGATATGGTCTTTCTCGATATTAATTATTCTTTCGGATAGATATTTATCGAGTTATCAGCGCTCCTAATTTTAGCAGAGGAGTTGGTAATTCCTATAACTGTGCTTTACTTGGTGCCAATTGGTGCAGGATATCATGTGCAATCGTTATAAATTATTCTTGTAAAATGTCATTCATAAAGAGCGATTTCCACCATGGCTCTTTAACTGCATCAGTTTGCTCACTACCTTACCAAGAATCTAGATTGTATAAGTGATTAGGTTTAGATTATAATCGACAGTTCTTAGTGGTAAGAATTTGACAAATTCTGAGCTGTGTTTAAGTCATCCATTTATTGCCAAGTGAAGAGATCTCTACTACAAACTGAATTTATTATGGGTTGTGATTATATTGTTATATCAGACTAGTCCATGTAAACAGAAGTGCCAATTCCTATACATGAGTATGCTGTTCCTCAAGTTTTTTGTTGTTTTATAGTTATGTGGACACTCATTCTATTTTAGCATTCATTTTTTCCCTTTTCAAACAGGATCTGAACGGCCGACTCTTAACTGTTAACAAAGCTGCTCCAAGAGGATCACGGCCTGAACGTGCACCTCGAGCGTTTGAACCTACTTACAAAATATATGTTGGTAACCTTTCATGGAATGTGGATGACGCACGTCTTGAGCAGGTTTTCAGTGAGCATGGTAAAGTTGTAAGTGCTAGGGTAGTCTCTGATAGGGAGACTGGAAGATCACGTGGTTTTGGCTTTGTAGTAATGTCGAGTGAGTCTGAAATGAATGATGCCATTGCTAACCTTGACGGAGAGGTAAAACCATTTGTTCTTTCTCATTAAATACACAAGCTGTAAGATTGTTTAAATATTCTAATTCAGGTGAAAAGATCATTTTAATTTTATTTGAGCTTTGTTTAATGATAATTCCCAATCATTTTATATCCTGAAGAAGTTGGATATTTATGTGTTATTACGCTAATCGTCGTCAATGGCCTTGCTGCAGAGTTTGGATGGGAGGGCAATCAGAGTAAATGCTGCTGAAGACAGACTAAGGCGCAGAAGTTTTTGAATTGAGACCAAAGCAAGTAGTGTGTATTTCATATCTTATTTGTGTTGGGGGAGCTGTGTCTGTCCATTTTTAATTAACTATCAAATAGGTATGAATTGTGTCAAGCCATCAGAAGTTTATTTTACCCTCATTTCATTTTGTCTTTTGCTGATATTTTGCACTTGAAAACAGTAGCCAAACAATCATCCATTTATGATATGCTTAAGCACTCTTGAGATTTTGTTGGATTTTCCTCACCAATGTGTACTGTTGTTACTGCAGTATTAATCCTTTGTTTCAATAGATGAAGTTGAGGCTAGTAGGATTATATTCCTTTCTCCCAAGAAAACCCACTCTTATTTCCTTTTTGAAGTGTCCAACATGAGAAAATTTAGCCCAAACTAGTTTTTGCCGAAATAAAACGCCCTGTGATTGGTGTTATGTTGGTTTAAGAGGTGTTATACCGGTAATATGTATCGGGTGTGTATCTCATTATATATTTCACACACCTATATATATATATATATGTTTGAAAATGTATGGTAAGATATATATTTAATACACATCGTCAAGTGTAGCATCTACAAGATCGAGAAGATCTCGTAGCATCTAAATGTGTGATTGGTGTTACGAGATTGATGTTATGTTCGAGTTCGAACAGAATGACCAATCAAATGGTATGTTTTTACTTTAATAGTCCTTAAAAAGTTAGTATTACTATCTAAGTTAAAATTGTAATTTTATGATTTAAAATTTAAATTTTGTTTAGTAATTGTTAATGGATTGGTTGTAGGTTCAAATCTACTTGAGGAGATTTGTTTCATTCTGAATTTTCATTCTGAATTTACGAATTCAGATTAAAATGGTTCACTTTGACTGTTAAGACTGTAGAACTTGTTTTTTGTCTTTGTTTCTATTTCATTGTATCCCATTCTATTATGTGAGATTTGAAAATGTTCTGGATATAGGTCCTCGATAATTCTTTGTTGGATAATTCTTTGTTCCATAGCCTTGGGGCTATTTAATATACAACCAGCCAATTAAAAATTTTCAGATGTATTTAATTTACAACCAGCCAATTAAAAATTTTCAGATGTATTAGCACTGCATCAAAGATGCAATTATCAATTTTCGTGAGAGTTCACAATTGCTGCGAGCAAACTTGAAACTTAAAATTAATTTTTGGCAATTTTTTGTTGGAAAAACGTAATGTGCATGGTGCTAAGAGGGGAATGATCAAAATTGAATTAAAGGTTGCACTTTATGTTGCTAATTTTTATTTTAGTTCTTGAATTATATGTTAATATATTTTTTTTTTATAAATCATATAGCTATTCATTTAATTCAAAAAAAAAAGCCTAAAATGGTAAAGATTTAGTATATAGGTCAAAATTAAAATATATTAGAGTTTGTTTTTAACAGAAATTTTATAAGTAGTATTATTTTCAGTTTTTGTTTTATTTAAAGTAATTTGATGTAGTTGAGTTTAAAAATTAATCTATTTTTTTACTTTAAATCTAATTATTTAATTCGATATTTTTTTACACTAACATAAAAAAAATTTGGGATGTAATCCTTTCAAAAATACCAAAAACAAAATAATTTTAATTTAATCAATATGCTATTTTTAATTTCATAAAAATTAAAAAAAATTATGATGTAAACAGAATAACAAAATCTTTAGTTGCTGACTGAATGATAGTTTGCAGGATTTGAAGAAGCATGGGTGACTTTTTAGGTTTTTTTGGTAACGCATATGAGTTTTTCGACTTAAAAGAACATTTAACTTTATTAATATGTAATTAATTGGACAGAAAATTATCGTAAAATATTATTATTCCAATTAATAAATTACTAATTAATCACTAATTGTTAACAGGTAAATATATTATATTGAATAATAATCAAACAATTATTTTATTATTAAGTAAATAACTAACCCACAAATAATACATACCAATCAAATAATTAATTATTATTAAATGAACAATCAATTAAATAATGTGGTTTTATTTTATATTTTTATTTCATTCTCCTTTTTCTCCTACTTTGCCCTTTTTTGGTTTTCTTTTCTCTCCGGCGTTACTCCGCCGCCACCGCCAACCGTGTTACAACTTGGAACTCCAAGATGAATGACGGCGTTCCCGTTCCGATCAGTCTGTTCCAGCCGCAAAATATCTCTTCCGGTGAATCCTGCGAGGCAGTGATAGGGCTTTCGTGGAATCCTAAACTGCCGTCGCTCTCAACTACCAAAAGCGAAAGCTTTTCCTGCAATACCTTTTGCAGATCCAATTCTCAGCTCACCGACGGCCTGTTTCTTCTTCACCCCAGAAAACTAAATAAATTGTTCAAGAAACAAGTCAAGGACAATTGGTAATCAGTACCCTTTTTCCCCCTCTTGTTTCCTAAATTTGGTTTTAATCACTTGCTTTGGTATTTTCTGCAAATAAAAATGTTCTGTTTGTGATTTGGGTTGGTGTTATATGTGTGATAAGGTTCGATATGCCTGCTCAAATTATCTCTCCAGAGCTGAAAAAAGATATCCAGCTTTTGAAGGTGCGGCTAAAAGTATTTGCTTTTTTACAGTGTTTTCATGAGAATTGTTTCAATTGATCGGACAGGGCTGGGAAGTTTAATTGAGAGTATTTGATAACGTGAACATCCATATATGCAAAGTTCTTCTATTTTTTTTTTTTTAAATGCACCCCAGTAATTTGATTTGAAAGACTATGCCTTCTCCAATGAACAGAAAAAATCAGAAATTTGAAATATATATTTAGAGACAATTTAAAAAAATTCTTTCTCGAACGGAAATTAAGCACAAGGCTACATTGCAGACCTTGTTAATGTATTTGTTATAGAGGTAATGAAAGGACATTATTATAATTTAAGAACAGAGAAAAAGTATTCATCTTTAATAGTTATACCTAGCAAGCCAATGCCTAAAAGTCTTGAATGTAAACATTGTTCATAGAATTTAAGGGGATGGGGTAGGGAGAGAAGTAGGAAGGTCGGTTTTTCGATAATTTCCTCTTATAAAGAAGTTGAGGAAGTTTAGGGATCAAGCGATGATAAAACAACAAATTTTCGTCTATGAGTAATAGGCAAGTCAATCTTTTTATTTCTCCCTCACCTGTATTGTGGGATACAAGTGAGGTAGGTGAATGCCCAGCTCAGGATAAGGTTTTCCAGAATTTTTTTGGATATTGTTCAAGTTGGGTAGAGTGTAAATGCTCTTATGAATTGATTTGGTTGGTTGTATGATTGGTACGAAATTCCTAAACCATAGAACCCAAGGAATGCGGGGGAATATTTTGCTAGCAGTGTTGTGTATGTTAATCTTTTGCTATTGAAGGTCGACCATTTGGTTCCTCTTGTGTTAAGAGGAAACGAAGCTAGTATTGCAGCTTTTTGTATACAGTCAAACCCATTTTAACTTGATGACAAGTGAAATATGCTGACTGTTACAGTTGAGGAGTGCCTTAGATCCAAAAAGACACTATAACAAGGGTGATTCAAAATCAAAAACACTTAAGAAAAAATTCCAGGCAAGTTGATCCCTTGCATTTAACTATTTTTGATTTTTTAAAAGGTAGATGATTGAGTCATTTGATAATTTATCAGGCGGGCACTGTGATAGAGTCGGCATCAGAGTACTACACGGGTAGACTTAGTAAGAAGGAGAGAAAAACAACCCTTGCTGATGAGCTGCTTTTGGATGGTACCCTTTGTGAATATAGGCACTTAGTATTTGCTAAATACACAGTTGACATTTCCATCCTGTTGTCTGTTGATACAGTTAACAATAGTTGTCCGCAATTAATTTTACACTGGCATAATGTGGTATCTGTTGTTCATGTACTTGTGTACAAAATTAATTTCATACCGACATAAGGTGGTATCTATTTTTCTGTAAAAACACGATGATAGAAGTTAAAAGAAGTTGATAAAATATGTGGTATCTATTGTTTTTTATGCTGCTGACACACATCAAAGAACCATTTACGACTGTTGAGTTGAATTTACATCATGTATGGTGTTTTGGGCGTTCATAAGGATACACCAGGCCATGGCATCATGGTTCAGTAGGGTTTTGATAGTTTTTCTCATATACCAATTTTATGCAGGAAACGCAAGGTACGAGAGATTGAAGAAGTAAAGCGGCCTGCTGGAATGGACAAGTGGAAGATAAATAAGTCAGGGAAGCATGCAAAGGCAGGGAAGGGTAAGGAAAAGAAAAGAAGACTATGAAACTGCCCCTTTTTTACCATTAATATTGGCTGACAATGGTTGAGTAGCTCTTCCAAGTCATGGTGTTTTGGGCGTTAACAAGGATACACCAAGCCATGGCATCATGGTTCAGTAGGTTTTGATAGTTTTTCTCATATACCAATTTTATGCAGGAAACACAAGGTACGAGAGATTGAAGAAGTAAAGCGGCCTGCTGGAATGGACAAGTGGAAGATAAATAAGTCAGGGAAGGGTAAGGAAAAGAAAAGAAGACTATGAAACTGCCCCTTTTTTACCATTAATATTGGCTGACAATGGTTGAGTAGCTCTTCCAAGTCACAACCTCGAATACATAATGATACTAGGGTTGGAATATCCCCACCCTCCGAACCGGATGTGAAGGTCTCAACCCCTCGTATGGCTCTCTGCAGGGGAATCTCCACTCACTATCTCCAATTATAGCTTTGGATGTAAAATATATCTCTTCTCACCATCCCCATAGTGAACGAGACAAATGCATACATTTCACTCACGATCATATTCTATGATTACAATTGTACCATATATGTTTTTTTGGTTCCATCGAAAAATCGATTTTATGGTATATAACCTCCTCCTCTATGCCTTTCGGCAATGATTCCTCCAGCATTACAACCTTTACCACAATGATGGTGTTCATGGATCACGGTTATATTCTATGGTTACAATTGTACTGTATATTTTTTGTTTGGTTCCGTCTGAAAATCGATTTTACGGGATATACACTTATGACCTTCTCTATGCCTTGCGGAGGCAATGATTCTTCCAGCATTACGACCTTTACCACAATTATGGTGTTCATTGATCAAATTATTTTATAGATTGGATTTCACTTAATTGTCTACATCTACATCCATTGAGGACAGGATAAGTTTTGTATAAATGTGTCCGCCAAGCTATTAAGTATTTTGATTGTTGTTCTTTTCTTTTATTGAGATGGAATAGAATAAGTCGGTTGAAATGTAATGATATGCACTCCATATTTCATAATAGGTCCCATTTTTCTACCCTATTTCAGAAAGTTGATTAATATTCATAGGTATTTACTTAAAATCAAAGAAGAGTTCTACCTTTGCTTTAGTTCTGATTCAAATTAAGAAGTCTGTCGATTTCTCCTCAATAACCAAATACTTTTGCCCCCTAAGTTTTTACTTCTTTAATCTGAAATAAGCCTGTCAGTGTCTTTCCTTTTATAAGATTGAACAAATTGTGAGACTGAATTTGGCTGGGTCACATATCAATGGTTGTAGTTTAGTAATATACTTTGCGCCAGATATATCTTACAGGGACTTGTCACCATTCTAGGTACAGCTTTATGCGAGTCATTATGCATAACATCAATCAAAAAACTGCACACATTCATAAATCCGAACTAGCCAATACTCCTAATTTGGCCGAAAGAGCATGAAGTTCCCTATGAAGCTGTGAGGATTACAATTTAGGCTTTAAAAATCACCAATTATCTCTTTTTTTGTAATATGACCAACTGCAACATGACATCCAAAGATACTTTTAAACCAATAACAGTTACAAAAACAACAACCCGGTTTTCTCTACGTATTTAGCAAACCAAAACATAAAGTTTGTTTAGCTAGCAAATCATGCCGTTGATAGCAGAGATTGGAATGGTCATATATAAATACATGTAAAGCAATATGTTTTATTTTTTGCCATAGATGTTGGAAGCATGGAAAGAGTTGGAAATCGATTCACAGAATATACACAGGCATATCATCCAAATGCATATCACCCTTCTGCACAAAATCTACAGAAAACAGCATTTTCTGTACACAGCCAAAATAAAAGGAAATACAAAGAGTTATTACATACAGTGCCACATTAACCTACCTGCCGTGAATACCTACCATTAGTAACCACGCATCTGAGCTTCTCGGCTTGTGAGTGGAACATAACGAACTGAAGTCTCACTTCGGACACTTAGTGTGCCGTCCGTATTCTTGTCCACAACTTGCAGGTCCTGGAAGATATTGCCCACTGGGATCACCAATCTGCCACCAGGCTTCAGTTGTTCAATAAGTGCTGGAGGAATTTCTGGTGCAGCAGCTCCAACATGAATAGCATCATAAGGTGCAAACTCAGGCCAGCCCTGCCTGCCATCTGTTATCATGCAATCACATAACCAATAAATGTAGGTGGCACAATATGTGGAAGATTTTATCTGAATAGCAAGTCCCCAAGGATATAAACAGTAATTAACTATAAAAATGCTGTCGGCTATAGCAATTATCAGGTCACACTCTGCATTATATAGTATCCTGGTGTGCTCTGATATGGTTAGAACAGCTATTTTTATGGAAATAATGTTGCCTAGAATAACTGAGAATAAAAATCAATTTATATGCTGTTCAGTTTTAATACAAAATGTGGGAAGAGTTTGGAAAAGCAGAGAAGATAGGAAAATTGGGAATAAGAAAGACAAGGCAGAAAATTTAGTTCTTTTGCTCATTAAAAAAGTCGAAAAAGAAAATAAGTTGTGCCCAGGTTGAAAATGGAAAAACTTCAACCTCGAAAACATCTACAAGTATTATCACCTAATAATTCAATCAAATAGCAATTATCAGTCAAAGTGCACTCTATTTTGTTCAGTGCTTTACTTTTTTCTTGTATGAACCAACAAAAAGAACGAAAATCTTGAGAACCTTCTCCTTTTTTTTCTTTTTCTTTCCTCAAGTTCATACAGAAGGGTACAGTTAATCTTACTTGAGTCAACCCAATATCCTTTCCATTCTTTGTATCATCTTCCCTAGAAACATGTTCCAAATTGCAGGATTTTCCAAGTTCAATAAAACATAAACAACTGAAACATGATATGATATATCTTTGGTCCTTTTATATCAAACTAAAGCATCTTTTGCATTCTAAGACAAGTTCTCACAAAGGAACTACAACAACGTATCTTGTGTACAATAGTGTCGCAACAATCAACAGAATCCACTTGTATTACTAAAGGATGCAGCAACATGTGCATATAAAATGAAGACATTTCCTCCCCAAACCAGAGACTGAATCAAATTATTCTTGAGCGTAGATTTCACATAGAAGAGCAACAAGACAATTCAATACATACCACCAACATGTACTGAGAGGGATCCTTCTTTAAAAAGCGGAGCTGCTGCACTCTTTTGGATATTTTTAATGGAAGATTCAACCAACTCAGGAATATGTTCTACACCAACAGCACGACCTTGTGGCCCAACCATAACAGCAAAGCATGCAGTCAAATACCCCGTCCCTACAAGAAGAGCTATATGAGGACTAGCCAAATCTGGGAACTGCAACAATGGAAGCTAAAATTGCATTTCACAAAACAAATTCAACTGCACCTAAATAAACAATAATTCCCATCAAAGATACTAGTTTCTTACACAAAATTCATTTACCATAACTCACAAAGTAGCCAACAATTTCAATTAATAGATACTATATAAAGTAAAGTGGATTATCTCACAAAAACATGTGTACTGCAATACGATAATTTTATAGGGCAAAATATCTAGAAAAATGCAAATGCATTGAAATGACATAGATTCTACAAGGCAAGTCAAGGCACTAGTTACAATCTATGAAACTTCATAACATGCCACAGCACAGCTCGAGCAATATATATTACCTGAACCAATATCCAGGGCATGCATGCCAGGCTTCAAATGGTTCTCCAACAACTCAAGGCACATGGCATGCATATGAGGTGCAGAAATAGTAGCATTATAACCTATCTGCATGGGACTATCAACATATGGTGGTGTACCCTCCGGCACAAACAAAGCCCTATCAATGGTTTCCATTACTTCTGCTACTTTCTTTGACCTTATCACTCCATAGCTCTGCAAATGATCAACCATTTCTTTGTTCTTATTGATACCACTTCCAGTCCAGAATCGCTGTTGGGAAACATAAGACAAAATTGAGATAAGATGTAACACACAGGTCCGTCTCATGACCTGTCACAAAGTGAACAGGAAACAAAACAGCAATATCAAATAAATTAAATTTGCAAGGAAACAAACATTCCAAATCAGCTATAAAGAGTATAATTATCTAGTCAACAATGGTTTTCTCATAAGCAACTCAAACCACTCAATCATGAAAACTTCAAATTCACAACCCCAAAAAAAGTCAAACAACACAAACCACTGTATTTCATCTTACCAAAGCAACCAAAAAACAACAGACGTCCATTTTATGTTTTTAATGCATCTTAGTTTTATTTGATTATTCCCAGCTTCAGCCGACCATCTCCCAACCCCAGTGAGGATAACTAGAAGCATCATCTAAATCTGTTTGGAGCAAAGCACAAGTCATACCTGCAAATCACCCTCCATGTGCACCTTCCTTTATCCCTTCTCCAATGGAAAAATAAGGAACACAATTCTATCTAGCATCCCCCTAGCACTCTCCGCCATTCACATTTCTTTGGAGAACCCAGAGTGCCACAGAATTTGTATATTTCTCATTACTCCATGCTCTCACCGATAGTTCATAAAAAAGCTTCACATAGTCTTTTCACTTACACCATTAACTTGCACGCTTTCCTAACATATAAGACTAAAACATGGTAGACCACAGCAGTAAACCCCAATTAACCTAGTGCAATACCAGGTACCTAATTCAAGTATTCGACCAATCACAACCACCACTTACCATTAATCTACCATTCAAACATCACTAATAATGCCGCTCTGAAACAAACTAACTGTATCAACTTTATCACTCAAATTTCATACAATAATTATTTGCAAGAAAACCCCATGATAATCGCCATACTTTGAAAATTCTAGCCGCAGCCACTTCCATTTTCCCCAATTTGAATTAAGTACTCTCCGAACACAAACATAATACATACTCGGGGACCAAAAAAAATAAACACATTGAGAGTGTGTAACTGTGTGCCGGTGTGTGTACCTCCATGCGGGAGAAGAGAGAGTTCCCCGTGAATAGGTGAGTGTTAGGAAGGCGGCAGCAGCGGGAGGAGAAGGTTGTGAAGGCGGCGGCCAGCAGCGGCGGAGGGATGACGTGAAGGCGGCGGTGGTGGTGGTGGAAGTGACGAGGAGTGAGGTATAAAAAGGATAACTTTAGAGGCGTACGATAGCGGCAGCTGCACGCGATAACTGAGAGTGAAGAATAATGGGACGTGGAAGGCATCTTTATATTCCTCCTCCTCGCATTTTCTCTACCTCTCTCTCTCTCTCTCCTTCAACACCCAATCCCCCAACCCCCATGTCTGAATACATTCTTGGGCTTGGGCTTTTAGTGTCTTTCTGGGCCCTGTTTAAGGTCCAGCCCGATTCTTGTAGTTTGGGATTGTGAATGGACTCTGAGCCTGGCAAGAAATTAAATTGGGCCTTACCAATTGGGGTGTGGGTTGAGGCCAATTCATGGTGTTTGGATATGGGCCCAAGTCAATGGGTAGGTTTAACCCAAAAAATGGGCAAACAGTCCTAGGTCATTTGTAAATGTTAAAAGATAAAGAAATTACCAACCCCTTAATTTTTTCTTGAAATAGACTATGCTTTGTTTATTTAAGTTTGACTATTTTCACTTTTGAAATATTTATTTGAAAAGATTTTCTATGCTAGACCTTCTGAATTTGTTCAATAAAAGATTTATGCACGAACATGTCGTGATTATGTCATATTGGTTATGTCATGTTAGTGATGCAAATTTCAAATATCGTGATAGTTAAGAGGTATGGTGAATCCACAAAAACTTCTTACTAATTAGTAGTTTATTACTACTTTCTTGGCCACTTATCACGACTAACAGTGAAAGATCATTGGACTTCTACATCCTTTTGCTTTTGCTTCAGCTAAGTAAAGAACTATAGCTGCTCTTTATGTGAAGATGGTGCCAAATTTTTTATAATAACTTAAAGTGCTGCAGACATCATAAAAGCATGGAAATAGAGCTCTTAGTTATTTAATATCCAAAAAATGACAAAGAAGCATCTTATCCATTCACCCTTTTGTTTCTGGTTTTTTCATCTTTTACTCCCATAATTCTTTAAAAAATTATAAAGTTGCCTATGCAAGATTGAGTATGAATATGTTACAGGAATGAAGTTGCATTTGCTTTCCCTATTGTCTCTTTTCCTTTTTTATTTTTTATTTTTTATTTTTTCTCCCATTTTTGTTGTTTATGCAATTCTTTAGATAATTTTTAGTGGAACAGAAAGGTAGCTAGTAGGGGATTCACTCACTTTGTCTATAATCTCTAAATTACATAGAATTTAAAAATTATTCCCATTCAAAATTTGAAATTGTCTTCCTCCCGTGTAAGTCAAAATATGTATCACCTCCCAAAACTAAGAATTCTGGCTGTGGTGCCTGATTGATTTATGAATCCAAAGGAATTGCAGATGCATATGCAGGAATGATGGGAATTAATCAGTCAAAAGATAGTGCAAAGTGGTCATTCTGCAAAGTAGATAAAATATAGATGCTTTTATTTTTTTTCCTGGTTTCTTGTTATTGCCCTGAAGCCAAAATTCATATAGCTTGTCAACAGCAGTAACATGTGCCCATTCTAGGGTAATATAAAGGTGGATGGAGGGCCATAGTGAAAATTCTTTCCAATTTGAGGTGGCCTCAATTACTTACACCACCTTACAAGCAAGGAACTTGATCCAACATGGCTTTATTCCCTTCCTAGTCACTATATAATAGTTGTTAATTTCTACAGCAAAACAGCATAGAAATCCTTGAGAAAAAACAAGAAAAAGAGGAGGGAAAACAAAATAAGAGAATGGCAAGTTCTATTGAGCCAGCTAGGAATCAGAAAATGAATCTCCATGATCGTCGTTTGATGTTATCAAATGACAATGCACTCAGAAAGCAAGTCCAGGCAACTCATGCTCATGATGATCGCTTGGTTGACGTCGAATCTATTCTTGTCATCATAAAGGATATCCTGAATCTTGTTTCCCCTGGCATTGATGGGATTCTGAATGTATGGTGCATGGCTTTCTTTATCTAAGTGTACTTACATTAGACTTGATTTCTTGATTATATATCAGCTAATCTTCAGCTCATTTGACTTGTTTTGATTCATGCTCAGGGCTCAGAAAAGCACACTGATACACTGGAGGAAACTGCAGCCCTGACAGGGTTTGATGGCATCGAGGACACTTTGGCCTTGTTAATAAACAAGATTTCCTGTGAGGTGGATATCGAATCCTCTTAAAACTGTGCTAGGTTCAGTTTCTGGTTTTCGTCGTCCTCTGGTCCCCTCATGTTTGTATAACATTGTCGTTCGTTATTCACGTTTATCTATCTTTCAGTTGTCATGCAATTGCTCAGGAGGAGATGGCCATGCATCGGCAATGGAAATACTCAATATACTGTCAAGCTACACATGGGATGCAAAAGCTGTGATAGCATTGGCATCATTTTCTGCTAACTATGGCCAATTCTGGCTTGTTGCTACCCTCTTCACCACCGATGAACTTGCCAAATCAGTGGGACTTCTCAAGCAATTGCCAGACATCATTGAGCTATCTGATGTGATGAAAGCCAGATTCGACACGATTAATAACCTTGTGAAAGTCTCGTTGGAATTAACAAGGTGCATTGCTGAGTTCAGACGGCTGCCTTCTAAATACATATCTGATGATGCAGAACCAATGACAATTGCAATGACTCATATCCCCATTGCTGTCTACTGGATTATAAGAAGTTTGGTGTCCTGTGCCTCACAGGTTACAGAAATTCTTGGCCTGAGTAATAAGTAAGCCATGTAAAACTTATTTAAGCTCCCTTATTTCAAATTGGTTGTATCAGAAAAGTGTGTAACTTTTTCAGGCCCAAAATTGCAGGGTAATTTCATTAACTGCAGAAACATGGGAGCTCTCTAGCTTAGGAAACAAGTTGTCCAATATACAGGACCACCTCAAGACACAACTTGGTCTCTGCTATCAATACATAGGTGAGAAAATTAACATTACTGAAAAATGAGAACAAACTTAAATCCAACTGTTGTGGTTGACATGAGCCACCACAACTCACTAAGAAACATAGTTGTCTGCTTAAGACATTATTAAGTGATCTTCTAAAGAGCCTGAAAAACTTGCAGATGAGAAGAAAAATATCGAATACTTTCAAACACTGGTGCGTCTATTTGACACGACACCCCATTTGGACAACCAGAGAGTACTCAAGCACTTAATCTACTTGAAGGATGATCTACTGCCACTTGAAGTTGGCATTAACAAGAAGATAAAGGTATATTTGTCAAGTCCAGCAGTACAATACTTTCTTCAGAGCCCTATATTTCTTATTTACCGAGAAAGAAATGCTTATCCTTGACGTGTGAACAGGTTGGGATTGAAGCTCTGAAAGAAAAGACAGTCTTGTTACTCTTATCAGATCTCGATATTTCCCATGATGAGCTTCGCATACTTGGTCATATTTATCAAGAATCAAGAAGTAGGCTAGAGTTTCAGTACGAAATCGTTTGGCTTCCAGTCGTGGAAAAGACAATGACATGGAATGAAGAGCATGAGCATAAATTTGAGCAGTTGCAGTCGATGATGCCATGGTACACACTGCATCACCCGAGCTTGCTAGAACCAGCTGTTGCAAGGTACATCGAGGAGGTGTGGCACTATGCTAAGAAGCCAATTATTGTGGCCTTGGATCCACAAAGCAAAGTTGCCAGTCCAAATGCAGTCCACATGGTGCGGATATGGGGTAATTTGGCATATCCTTTCACTCACACAAAAGAGTCAGCCTTGTGGGAGCAAGAGAAATGGAGACTTGAGCTGGTGGTGAATGGCATTGATAGATCCATATTGACTTGGGTAAGTACACTTTTTCAGTTCAAATATATTTTCAGATACCATTGCTTGATACTCTCACTAGGGGATAAACCAATGTGCAATCAAACCATATAAATAGAGTGATTATTGGATCTTGATTTTGTCTCTGTCAGATAAAGGAAGATAAGGTCATCTGTTTGTTTGGAGGTGAAAACATGGAATGGATCCGGGAGTTCATAAGGACAGCAAGGGACACTGCAAGTGCCGCAGAAATTACTCTAGAGATGGTGTATGTAGGCAAGAATACCAGCAATGAACGCACAAAAAAGCTTAATGAAATGGTAACCAAAGACCATCTTAGTCACTGCTGGACTGATCTCACATCAATTTGGTTCTTCTGGACGCGGATGGAAAGCATGATGTACTCAAAGATTCACCGTGGTGCAACACTTGCAACCACAACACAAGCTGGTGATCACATTCTTGGTGAGGTACTTACTATGCTTACGTTTGCTGGTAATAATCAAGGGTGGGCTCTGTTTAGCAAAGGGTCAGGATCAAGAACTGATGAGATGGCCAGGGCTAAAGGTGATGCAATGCTGAAGGGCCTAGCAGATTTTGGGACCTGGGCCAACGATGCAAGGGAAAAGGGCTTTGTGCCAGCGCTAAACGACTACCTGGCTGGCCGTCACACCAGTGAGCATTGCAACCAGCTTATCCTTCCAGGGATCGATGACATCCCTGAAATGGTGGTCTGTGCAGAGTGTCATCGCCCGATGGAGAAGTACTTTATGTACCGTTGTTGCGATGACTGAATATGTATCTCACCATGCTTCAAGATTGCTACTGAATCTAGCATGGTATATGAACTTCTTGATGTGCTAAAGAGTAAACGGTTCGGTTGCTACTTATTGCTCAAGTGGTAACCATACCTTATCTGTTTCACTTTGTATTCTGTACCTCTTAGTCTCTGTGGTAAAATCTTGGCTACCAAAATGTTACTATCTGGTATTCCAAGATTGTGCTAATAAAAGACTGATTGTATCAGTCCAGTTAATTGTTGTTTTTCTTTTTGCACTTGTTTCTCCTCCATGTTGAAGAAACTTAGAATCATGGAACTGGATAATCTAGTCAAGTTCCTGTCAATGGATCTACACTTCATTGTTCCTTAATTCCTTTTACCTTCTTTGTTCCTCTAAAGTGAAGATTTTTTTAAAAAAATTTCAAGGAATGTTTAATATTCAAGTAACTCAGTTGTAGTTTATGAATTATAAATCCATCCAAGAAATACTACTTTGGTACATAAGAAATTCTATTCTTGGAAATAATGCTTCATAAAAAGTGAAGTCACATATTCAAAGGTACATTGATTTGATGCCTTGCTTGGTAAAGAAACAATATCAAAAATATTTTTTATTGTAAATCATATTGCATTTTTTATTATATTATATTAATTATTCATTATATTAAATTTTATCCGTAAAATGTACACGTAGTGACAATTTAATTAAAGCAATGATGCATCGAAGATCCTATTTGAGAAACAATGGCTTACGGAAGGGATGACTTTCATATTTATGTAGTTATGGTAAAATTGAGTTTCTACATTTTTTATTTTTTTTTTTTGGATTACTTTTAGAAGGTATGAGGACTTAGGGTTCTGAAATAATCATGATTAGATATATTATGATTATTCTTAGATCTGGAGTTTCCAAACTTTGTAAAATTACAAGTATTAAATAAGTTGTTAAAAATCCAAATTTCAAACTATGATCTAGCTATTTAAAGTTCGAAAGATATGTCGATTGGAAGGATCAACGTGTTCTTTAATTCAAATCATTAAATTTTTAATTATATTTTGAAGTCAATTTATTGTTATTTTTGTAGTTTGAATCATTCTACTCCCAAAAATAATGTTTTGATTTTTCTAAGTCAACTTTGAAAGAAAAGAAATGTGTAAAATCTCTTTCAATTGTTGTTGAGAATTGAGATGACTAGTAATTATTTTAGATTGGGGAAAAAGACTTATAAAACAAATACTATTAAATGAAAAAAGGAAATTCTTTGAAATAATGTTCCTCATGCTTGACTAAAAATGTTTCTTTTTCTCTTCTTGCTAGGGTATATGTGTTACATGGAAACATTAAAAATTAGGAAAAAATTTGTAATTCTTCAAAAATTGTACTTAGCTAAAATGATAGAAGATGTTGTCTCATATTTAATTGTTTTATTATTTATTTCTTTGCGGTCGATGTCTCATTTTTTAATATCTAAAAGAATAGCAATTAATAAATTGTTGACAAACGCTCCATATAATAGTAATGTTAGCGCGGTTTCAAATAATCAAAGAATTCACTAACATAATGGATTGAACTTATTATATTTTTGTAATAATATCGATCAAAATCGAGGAGGAATAATTGTTTCTGTTTAATCTTCCTTTTTTTCATATATATTTCCATCATAAAATGATAAAAGATTCAACAACAATAAAAGAGTCATTATTTTGAGACACTCGCAAAAATTGAAGGATAATTTTAGGTTTTGTTTGGTTTTATTCTCGATTATTTTGAAAAAAATATATTTTGATAGTGAGATTGAAAAATTAAAATGTGTTTAGATGTTCTGTTATGAAAAAATAATATAATATATTTTGAAAGACAATTTTTAATGTAAATATCTTATTAATATTGTTTGTTATAGTTAATGGTAAATATTTTCAACTGTAAATATTTATTTTGTTAATATTATTTAATTGTAGTTAGCGAAACTATAATAAGATATATGATTATTTAAATATTATAATAAATTATTAATATTTTTGTAGAATGAAAATACTATTTTCATAATATGTAAATGACAAATATATTTTCATTTTCAGGGAAGAAAAATGGTAGAATTGGAACGAAACTAAACAAAGCCTAAAGTTGTTTTATGTCGGCTAACTGACATCACTATCTTATACCAGTAATTTAGACACTAAAATGTGGCAATGTGTGTGTGTGTGTGTGTGTAGCATTATTTCTGTGCTTGACTTGCTTGACTCCTGCCCTCTTTAATGTTTAATTCCATCATTCCACTTGTTGGAAGGGAAGAAAAATTGTTGTCCAACATATATATATATATATATATATATATGTATGCACACACACACACATATATATGTATGTAAACACACACACACACACACATATATATGTATGTACACACACACATATATATGTATGTAACACACACACACACACACACATATATGTATGTACACACACACACATATATATGTATGTAAACACACACACACACACACATATATATATATAGTTGGACAACAATTTTTCTTCCCTTCCAACAAGTGGAATGATGGAATTAAACATTAAAGAGGGCAGGAGTCAAGCAAGTCAAGCATAGAAATAATGCTCCACACCAAATGTGAAATGCTTTCCCTAGTCAAGAGAAAGCTCGCAATTGGTCTTTTGAAAAATCCCAATTTATTTATTTTTTCTTTTCTTAATTCATCTTGTACGAGTAAAACGCTCTCGAAATCTTCTGAAATTGAGTAGATTATTTTATTTTATTTTTTTGAGAGAAATAATTAATTGATCATTTATGATATTAATATATCGAAAACTAATACAAACAACAGCTCTAAATTTAGTTAACATCTAATAACAAACAAATTATTATTAAAATAAACAAATATCTAAAACCTCTTTAATGTAGAGTTTAGAAAGACTCAATCTTACACAACACATCATTGGAAATTGAGTTGTTTTTCCAATAGTGAATTCGTCTTTGTCCAAATTTGTCCTTAACTTTTTATTCCCATGTAGTTTGTCTTTTTATTTGGATGGATCATGATGATCCGTTGCGGTCTTAATTGGAGTCATGATCTAGGTCAAATCTTCTATATCAAATAGTGAATTTTACGTTATTTCAAGACTATCAATAAATATCGTGTATTAATAATTTTAAAATATAAAATAAAATATTATTTAGAGTAGAGATTTCGATTTGATTTTTATTACCATTTCATATATGATAATAGAATCATTTTGATGTCACAAGTGGTATGATAATCTTGAAAATTATTTAAAAATAAACTTTGAAAAATAGGTCTAATCTATAAAATACTACCTATTGCTAGGTTCATTTTTTGTTATAATTTGCAGTTGTGAAACCAATTATGAGAAATAGTCAATTGTCACACAAGGCGTTTTAGGGAGATAATATTTATGTCTAATTTTAGTCGTTGATCAAGTGTAGTTATGTGAAGCGTTGACTCAAGATTATATATGCTCAAATGTAAGAATTACATAAGTTCCTAAAGGTTATTGTCCCTTTGGAACTTATCCCAAATTTCTTTTCTACCATATTTTTTTTTTTTTTTTTTGCCCTTTTTAAGGATTGAAGGTGACACTTTCAATTCATGGGACCATTAATTGAAATGTGAACAATGTATCTTCCTCTTTTTTTAAAAATGAACACTTATAATTCAATTCTGTCAAGTAGTTTTTCTATATCTTCGCATCGAGTCAATATATATATATATATATATATATATATATATATATATTTATTTTATTTATTTTATTTTTTTTGTTCTCTCGTGGAAAGATTTTTCGCTAATAACATGTCCTATAAGATTGTAATATTATTATTGATTGTAAAACAATTTGATTAGCAAGTCACCCAAAAGTGTATGTTACAAAAACTTAACTAGCTTTAGGTCAAACTCAATAAAAGGAAAGCCAAATAGGGTTTAGGGAGTTGAGTGGTGTTATTATTGAATTAGGAATATTGTTTTAATTATTAACTAGTATAGTCATTGGTTCCATCATTCATGTTATCAAAGAAATTCTACTTGCAATAATTTCTTCCTTTTGGTCATGATAAAAGTGGAGCAACAATAATTCTCCAACTTTTTTAGAAAAAATATCGTCAATAGATTTAGACGGAGTTTTTCTAAATTTATAAACTTTTTAAAAAATTTGAATCAAAATATTATAGTTTGTTAAAATATTTAGGAAATGAGATCAAAATAAAATATTACGATCTTATAAACTCTTTAAAAAAATAAAGAGTTTTTAACTTATATTTAAGATTGAACAAACTTCAAGTAAACTCATTTACGTGTGACTATTTTAATTATGAAAGTATATGTACTAATATAATATTTCATAAGTTTTTGACTTATTTTGTCCTAATACTTCAAAAATTCATGTTTAAAATAAAATATAACATCTTATGTACTCAAAAATTATTTTATAAGATATAAAAATTTATATATTTTTTTAAATAAACTTAATTTAAAACAATATAATATTAGGATACTCATCCTCCTTGTAAAGACTTTTATGTCTTTGTTAATTATATTTAGTTTGTTTAAAAAAAATTCAAGACAAGTAGTAAAAAAAATATATATATATCACATAGGGTCATTATTGGAAACTCGCAGGTCAACCAAAGATAAGAACTTGCGGCTAAGCATTGGTCCCCCTAAAAAAAATTTCCACACGGCAACCAATGCTCAACTTTCATATTTCAAAGTCAACATCAGTGTTCCAAAATATAATAAACACCAACTACCATTTCAAACTCCCTGCCTCCAAGCACCACCTCCTCCTCCTCCTCCTCCCACCGCCGGCGCCGGCCACAGCCACAAACTCCATAGTATTCTCTGCATATGGCTCTAACTCATCCCCAATCCCATTTCTTTCTTCTCTGTTTCTTCACATCAACTTTCCTTGTTCGATCAAGACTTGATCTTCACCCTCTAGACTATGATGCCCTCTTGCATATACACACAGACTTTGGCATCCAGCACGCACAGGGGAGGAATCTGTGCAGCTCCGCCGGAATATTCTGTGAACGACGAATCGCAAACAATTCTTACGTTCTCAGAGTTACTCGTCTGGTGTTTGAATCCCAAAACCTTAAAGGAAAACTGTCTCCTGCCATTGGCCAGCTCACGGAGCTGAAAGAACTTTCCTTACCAAACAACCAACTTGTGGACCAAATCCCAGCTCAAATCATTGACTGCCAGAAACTTGAGGTTCTAAACCTTGGAAAAAATCTGTTTTCGGGCAAAATCCTGCCCGGATTATCTTGGTTAATCCGCCTTCGAGTCCTTGATTTATCCTCAAACAAGTTCACAGGGAACCTGAAATTCTTGAAGTACTTTCCCAACCTGGAAAAACTCAATCTTTCTGATAATATGTTTGCAGGAAAAGTACCTGTATCTTTGAGATCTTTTCGGAATCTCAGATCCATAGACATATCCGGCAACAGTTTACTCGAGGGTCAGGTGCCACTGATGAATGATCAAGTAGAACACTATTTGTCCTCAGAATTGGCTGAAAAGGAGAGCATTCCAAAACGCTATGTGTTTGCTGAAAGTTCAAAAGGCAGAAATCGATCCACTTCTGCCATGGCGCCTTCTTCGAGTCAGGTAGCTAATGCCGAAGCCCCATCCTCAACGACGGGACCAAAAAAGAGGCACAAGAAGAACAAGAATAAAATAGTTCAGTGGATTCTTGGATTCTTGGCTGGAGCTTTAGCAGGCAGTGCGTCTGGAATGGTATTTTCTTTGCTTTATAAGCTGCTCATCCTCTTAGTCAAAGGGCGTAGAAAGGGGACAAGCTTGAAAATTTTCAGCCCCATGATCAAGAAAGCCGAGGACTTAGCTTTCCTGGAAAAAGAAGATGGATTAGCATCACTTGATGTCATAGGAAGAGGTGGTTGTGGGGAAGTTTACAAAGCTGTTTTACCTGGAAGCAATGGGAGAGAAATCGCCATAAAGAAGATAATTCAACCCCCTAGGGATGCGGAAGAGCTCACGGAAGAAGACAGCAAGCTTTTAAACAAGAAAATGCGCCAGATTAAGTCTGAAATTCAGACCATGGGTCAAATCAGGCACCGGAATTTACTTTCCCTGCTAGCCCATCTGCCACGACCTGATTGCCATTACTTGGTGTACGAGTACATGAAGAATGGCAGCCTGCAAGATTGTCTCCAACATGTAGCAGAAGGTAAAAGAGAACTAGACTGGTTGGCGCGATACAAGATTGCACTAGGGGTGGCTGCTGGACTCGAGTATCTTCACTTGAATCACAGCCCTCGCATAATTCACAGAGACCTAAAACCCGCAAACGTCCTCTTGGATGATGAAATGGAAGCACGAATTGCAGATTTCGGGCTTGCAAAAGCAGTCCCTGATGCTAACACCCATGTTACAACTTCAAACGTAGCAGGAACAGTAGGATACATTGCCCCGGAGTATTACCAGACGTTTAAGTTCACTGATAAGTGCGATATGTACAGCTTTGGCGTGGTACTAGGTGTGCTGGTCATTGGGAAGCTGCCATCGGATGAGTTTTTCCAACACACAGATGAGCTGAGTTTGGTCAAATGGATGAGAAATGTGATGATATCTGAGGATCCCAAAAGGGCAATTGACCCAAAGCTATTGGGAAATGGGTATGAGGAGCAGATGCTCTTAGTTCTCAAAATTGCCTGCTTTTGCACTCTGGATAATCCCAAGGAGAGGCCAAATAGTAAGGATGCTAGGTGCATGTTATCTCAGATAAAGCATTAGTTATGAGAGAAACTGAATAATTTGTTAATTATGTAATTAAATGCGTGATGATGCCTAGAGATGCAAATCAAGATGTTGATTCAGTCAATTGTAAAATTTATTATGCTTTCTTTCAAAGTTATGCTTATGAACTATGTTGTTTGGTTTCCCCCATGTACTTGGAGCAAGTTTCTTCATTATTCTATCCTGATAACAATAAAGAAGAAGATGATGATGGACATAGTCAGTCCATTGACGTTCTTTTAGCTACAGCTAAGTTAGTCATATTTTCTTGAAGGAGAAGATCAGAATCATGCTTATTTTTTAAACATGTTTAAAGTATTACTATTGGCTAATCCCTATCTTAACCTATGTGACAAAGCTGATGTATCAACCTCAGTTTTGTCGCCAAAAAGGGAAAAGCTGGGGTAAATAACTCAACCAAGGAACTAAAGGGAGAAGAAGTGTGGATTCCGCCTTAACTCATGAATTTAGGTTATCTCAATACTATCGTCTCAGCTAGTAGGGTCAAATGTTATTACATAATAGCCATGCAACCTAGGCTTTTCCCCCTTCTTACAGACAAATCGACATGTAACAGCCTGGTCAATATCATGAATTGACCAGCTTCAGTATCAACTGTTCTTCAAACTTCAGATGATTAGCATGGTTCACTGGAAACAAGCACTAAAAGGCA
>CM033118.1:19645561-19681401 GCA_019321725.1 Paulownia fortunei
TAATCTAACAATTGAATCGAATCATGCTTAAAAACATAAAAAATAAGTTGAATGCACAACCTACACTCTGATACCACTAATGAATTTTGTATATCCCGAGATGGGTAATGGAGCGTAAAATTAAAATTTCAACTAAGAATAGTAAAAAATGCATCCTAGGAATTGATGTGAATTAATCGATTGGATTAACTTATTTTCTTTAATAATTTAAAACTAAGTTTGCGGTTTACACATAAAAGCACTCCAATTGACATAAGGATTGAAGGAATCCAAATTCCTAACAGACAAGTTGAAATTGGTTCGCAAGGAATCCAATTATCTTTCCTCTAAGTGTATCCACATGACGGGCAAGTCCATGAACGCTTGATTCTTGCTAGTGAACCAAAGTTCTTTTCCCTAATCTAAAATTGAGAGTACAATTCAATTTTAAAAACAACTTGTGTTTAGAGAATTGAATTGATACAAGCTTGGATCCTTTTGGGTCTATTGGAAAAGATAAGAATAGAGAGAAACAAAGGGGAGAGTGGCTGATTTTTTCCATTATTTTTCTTATATTTTTCGCCCCCCTCAATTGTGTATTTATACACACTTGAGGTCCAGCCCTAATCTAATTAGGACTCTCCCTCTTTTCGTCCTTATCCTATCTATTCCTAATTTTAATTAGGTCTCTTTATCTTGATCCTCAAGACTCCTAGTTAAACCATGGGCTTGGACTTTAATTAATTTAAAAGTCTAATTAATTTATTTTAATCAATTAATCGAGCCCAAATTAATTAATTGATCCAACCAGTTATGAGTTGTTTCGAAAAGGCTACCCAATCACATTGGGCCCAATTAAAATAATCCCTATTATTTTAATTGGTTAAATTAATTTAACTCTTTAAATTAATTTAAAGCTCATTAATTAATTGATCCAATCAAATAATCCCATTATCTAACTGGATAAATTAATTTAACTCCTTAACTTAATTCTAGCTCAAGTTAATTACTTAATCCAACACCCTAGATCATTGAATTAAATTAGAAATGGACTATCTCATTTTGTGTGTGACCCTTTAGGTTTACAACTAAACTAGCAGTGGGCTTGAAACTTTTGCAACTTATGAATATATTAATTGTTTAGATTAACTAATCTAATTAATTAATCATCTTGGAATTAACTCCTTAATTCGAAGAACCCCATAAGTTAAGGGAAACACCTAGTAGTGCATCTTGACTACCTTATTTTACGTGAACAACAAGCGAACCTATTTTGATTACAAGTACCATGCAAATATAGTCCTTCCATCAAACTAATCTATCAATTAAGTTTACGACATGGATTATTAGTCGAAATCCTATTTTGATTTAATAACTATAATTCTATTTCAAGTCATATTGATCATTTGATGAATCACTAGAAAACCCCATGTCTAGTATCCATCTTGCCTTGGCTAAAGTTTTCGGGATAAAGGACTTTGAAAACATAAGAGATTCACATATTCAATTTATAGGTGACAGATCCTTTGTTGGCCACACATGGACCTCCATATATGAAGATCATACAGCCAATGTGAATCCCTTATGATTGTCACATAATTGGAAAATACATCAAACTACAGATGTCATGCACAAGGCCACCATGGTGTCTCAAGTCTAAGGACTAGTTAATGCACTATGATAACTAGAAAATTATAATTCAATGAATAGTATTTATAATTGAGAATTTCCCATGGGTCAGTTTAGTGTACTTGTTCTCCAACAAGTACCGACACGCATGCACTAGCATCCCCATGTCGATGCCTACAGAATGAGACATCTTTCTTTTAAGCATGCATTGTATGTGTGAGTCTATCAGACTTATTGTTATCCTGTCTTGAGGAACCCCCAACTCGAAACAAGTTTAAGATCAAACCCATAGAGGCATGTTACATGATCACCATCATATACGTGACCATGCCACATAACTATTTATGATCTATGGACTTTATCAAAATGCTAACTATTAAACTTAAAGAAAATACCTTTTATTATTGAACATCATGAATTAGATTACTCTTATAAGAGTATAAAAGCTCGCCATGAATTGGCTTGTTATGCACTACTCTAACACTTCAAATGCCCTAGCCTGCTACAGTAGTGGCATTTGTCATTGGCTTTGAAACCCTTCTTCGCTCTACTAGAGGCCTTCATGCTCTTGCCCTTCAAAGATTCCTTCTTCTTCCCTTTCTTTACATTTTTAGTCTTAGATTGGGTGAAGAGCCTACGAGCATGACAAGCTCAATAAGGCTAGTCTCCATTTTATGCATGTTGAAGTTCACCACAAAGGTGTCAAATGAGTTTAATAGAGATTTTAGGATGAGATCATTGTAGAGTTTGTTGCGTATAACAACTCTCAATGACTGAAGCCTTTTTATCAAGCCTATCATCTTCAGCCATGTTCATGGATGGAATAGCCCTCTACTATGCAAGTTTGGAAAAGCAATTCAAGACTTAATATCTCATCTACATAGTGTGTTCGCTACACAGCTCTTGCATGTGAAGGTGAATCTTAGCAGCATGTGTCAGATTCTCATGTTGCCTTTGCAACTAGTTTAACATTGATGCTAACATGTAGCATTGAGCTTTTAGATCATCCTCAACTCTCTTCCTCAGTGGAAACCATCAATGGAGTCAGTGGCAATATTTCATTGAGGATATAATCCCTCTTTTCTGACTGGAGAAGAATCCAAGGGTTCTTAAGTTAATTGACATAGTTACGATCAATTAGTTTATTGGTGTCCAAAATTAATGTAAATAGATTACTAGGCATTTGTAAATCAAATATCTACAAAACATACGATGCAGAGAAATAAGCATACATTCATTAGTTTATTCATCTATAATAATCTTCCACTAATTTGTTCGAATCCTATCACCCTTCAGATAGAAATTCATAAAATCATATTTTTTTGTGAGTTTGAGGCCTAATTAGCTTTATCATACATTCTAATTTTATGAGCCCATATGAAAAAACTAAAAGTAGTTAACACATTAACAATTGCATCCATATTCAAGCCTCGAGCTATTTTGCCTCACTAGTTCTCATATATGGTGTGACTTGCACTTAAATGCAACAAATTCTACAAGTGTATGGGCCAACAAGTAATAAAGTATATGAGTATACGGATGTGGTGTCCCTAGAGAGTATGTGAGCAACTACTAAATTATATATAATCTAACTATATTTAACCTATCGATATTGTGGTGATTGAATTAAAATGCAACAACTAACAAATTGAACAAAAATAACTAAAATCCAAGGAGGAGGATGGATCGAATTCAATACTAAGGATAGTCAAGGCATTGGTTAACCATCATATGTTGTTATGAACCTAGTTTAATTATGATTATGAATGATGTGGGTTGTGTGACGACATATCTTCCTATTGTAATTGGTGCTCTCTCTCAAGACGGACCAAATCTACCCCTAGTAGGCTACCGACGCCATCTCTAGCTATGGGTCATTCTACTAAGAGTGTATTGAGCTTTGTGAATTAGAATAGCTTTTGATTTTCACACCTATAACTACCACATGCACCTATGCCTATATCTCTATAAGGGTTGGTCTATGGTATATCCTACCTAGTCCATTGCTACAACCTTATCTTTCGGCCTAATCGTGATAATTAGATTCAACTTGAAATTGGCCAAATCTCAAGAAACATTAAACACATAGCATATGCTCGTCATAATAAACAAAACATTCCAATCACAATAAAAACATCAACTTATTACTCCATAGAAATGGCTTTTCAAGCCTTGACAAAATTAGTGTAGCTCATATTGAAATTAAACAAGCACCAAGTGTTTGTTAACATCATGATTCTTACAAATTTCTCAAAAATAAACAAAGAGAAAGAAGAAATTAAATTAGAAGATTACAACCACTAAATGATTCTTCACTCATCCTTCAAAGTCTTCAATGTCTAATGAAGCTCCTCCTTCTCTTGTCTTCAATTTCCCAAGCTCCTTGGTGAATGTGTAATGGGTGTTCTTGGTGTAGTGTGTGAAGAAATATAGAGGAATGGGTGTTTTGTGTAGAGAAAAAAAGTGTGAGAATTTAGGAGTAGAGTGTGTGTTGGAGATAAATTGTGTATTGAATGATGTGTATATCATTTATGTGATGTAATTATGTGTATATAGTGTATCTAATAGAGTGTCACATGGTGTGTGATGGTGTAGTGGTGTATAACAAAAAAGATTCAATGTATAGATTAGATTGCCACTTGTCCCTAAAAAATCCACTGATGTTGGGGTGCGGAGATCAGGTGCCATGACGCTAAATGAGGGGGGGGATGTCGCGGCGCTTTAAAAAAGGCTGCTGAATGTTAAATTTTGGGCACTCACACCATGACGTGAGTTCTCTTTCGTCCGGCACTGCGACAACTAAGAGGGGGTGTCGCAGCACCACTCAAAATGGAACTTACTATCTGATTTTAGCAACTCACGCCACGACGTGACCTAGGGGGTGTCACAATGCGAATTCCTCTTTATCCTATTTTGGCCATTTTTCACCATCCCTTCACTCTATCCATTTTTAGTCTCTATACCCAATTATCACAAAATATGGCATAATTGTATCAATTATGTAACACCCACTACTCAACAACTATATATAAAGTATAATTTGGCATGATAGAACTTGTGTGTAGGTGCGATAATTTTTTTTTGTGTAACACTTTAAGAAAAGGTAAATCACTTTTTACACGCACAACCCTATTTAAAATATTTCCTCACATATGTTCTGTATATAGCAGGATCAATATTTATACAAAAGCACAACACCCACAACGACCACAATATTTACATACTTGTTTACAGTAAAGTTTTAAAAGTGAAATATAGTGTCAGTCTCAAAATATAATACAACAGACTCAAAATATAACAAACCAATAAAATAGCCCAATAGGTCATCATCCATGTACATACTCCCTTAGATACCTGCAGGAGCTCCAACAGCCGCCCAGCTAGCAAAAGATGCTTCCAGCATTATCGTGCTCACTTATAATGCATAAACTATATAAGTTAATGCTCAATAAGTAAAGATTATGCATGTCAAAGAATAATCTACAATATCAAGTCATGCATCTCAAAATGCTATGCCACAATGCAATTCCATGCATCAAAATATTTCTCTCAAAATCATTTCTTTCTTAGGCCCCTAACCAATGCTACTATCCCATGCACTGGAAAAGAGCTCTGCACACTGCCATAATCCAATGGCCAATAATGATATAAGCATGCAAGTCCATGCATACTCATAAGCATGCAAATCTATGCATGCGAACCTGCAAATCCACGCATATAACCATGCAAATCCATGCATGCGAACCTGCAAATTCATGCATACAACCATGCAAATCCATGCATGCTTCGGTGCACTAGTAGTGGTCAGCAAAACATTTTTCTTTCTCAGAATCATGTTGTGCAATGCAAGCTTTATCACAATGCTCGTATATAATGCATGAACGTGCCAATGCCCATGAATGTATGCTCAATAGACATGAATGACAGTAATGTGTGCCCTCTGCTATGCACATATGATCTATGATATTACATATCAATCACACATTTACTATGTATATGCATTGTAGTTGCAAATGAATATTTACTTACCTTTCACTTGGTTGGTGGCTTAGTCTAGATTTGTTTAGTATTCCTCTCCAACCTTAGATGTAAAATAGCCTGTAATATTACCCAACATCAAGCACCATTCCCAATTTGGCGAGTTGAAAGTACAAAATCTCATACTAAGACCTTAAACACCAAGCTATCTAGATAAAAATCAAGCTTTCACAAACTAGAACCCAATATAGTCCCTCAAATACCTTAATTTCTCATCCTAGATACATGTAAACACCATGTAATTGAAGTATCATCACTCTAATAGCATGTACCTAATAGTTATAACTCAATAGCAACAGGTTTAGATTGAAACATGCTAAGTTAACAAATGGGACAAATTCACATTTTCATATTTTCCTGCTATCCAATTTAATTGCATGCTAACTTTAACATCCTTAAGCATATCCAATCACTCCCAAATTTTTACCACACTTAGATAAATGTAGAGAAATGTAACCATATATTATAATTGCCTAAAATTACTGATTTACCTCAGCAAAACTAGCCCTATTATCACAGCACAGAAACTGTAAGTTCTATCATGACAGTTTTGAGTGTCACTTTAAATATCAAACCATATTTCAATTTATAACCTCTCCAAACTTATATACATCACCTAAACTCATTTATAAAAACATATATGCTGAAATATACAGGTTTTAGTCAAGTTATTATACATATATAAAGCTTTAAAAATAAAAAGTAGTAAGTATACAGTTTTTTGCCCTAGTGATTTCTATTATGATTTTATAAGACCATAAATAACATCCTAACATGGTTATAAACAATAATAGAAGATTTATAAATCATAAACCCTCAAATAAATCAAGAATTGAAATCAAAACATGAGTTAAGCTCACCCATGCACAATTTTCAGTTTCTACTTGCTCATCCTTACTTCTCTTTGCTTCCTTCACTTTTTTTCTTTATTTGGAATCACTTGGGAGCAGCTTCTAAAATTTAATATGGAGGTTTTGGAGGTGAAATAGCTCAGAAAATAGTTTTTGGTCGTGGTTCAAGGATAGAAATGAAGAAAGGTTGAGGTGCTAGCTTGAGATGGCAAAGCTTGAGGTGCCAAGTGGTGGTTCAAATATGATGTTACACACAAATTATATAGTTGTAATCTAGTGTTTCTCATTATTGATTTATCTATTTACAACCTATTTTAATTTCCATATGATTAGATAATAAATTCTACCCTAATTTCTTAATCGTTCATTCAATCTCTAAACCGATTGACATTTCTAAAATTATATGCACATATGGACCTTGTAATATGACACTTAAATCACATTATATCATTTCCAATATTCCAAGTATGTTAATTTATAATTATATACTTTTGAAATAACTTGATCAAATCAAATTAAACCGTATAAACTTATTAGTGACACCTTTAACATTTCTAAAAATTATAACATGTAACCTAGTAATATTCATCATATTGATACATAATTTTTTTCTTATCCCAATATAGAATTGACCATTTAGGTTAGGAGATTCGATAATCAATACCGCGTGAGAGCTTCAAAATTAAGTTTAATGATTAATAACACTGTATAAAATAAAATGAATTATATGATGTCAATATAAATGCAAATAGCACACAATTAACATTTAATGCATGAATCACATTTGGCCAGGTGAGTAATAAGAGGTTCAGGTATCACAAATTATAAGGCAAATAACATGTGCAATTGTGCTCATGAAGGTGTCAAAAATATTACAATTTATGAGCCTATTAAGTACCCCCAAACTTACCTTTTGCTCGTCCTTGAGCAAAACTCAACATCAAACGATCATAGACTCATACTTTGGTTATGAATTACCAAGCTTGATCAACCAATTCAAATGCATCATCAATCATTATTACATATAAATCTAAAGGTTAGCCACAAAGCTAGTCGAATGACACTATAAAACTTATCCTTCATCAATCTAGTCATGAATTCAAAACGTGTGTGTGAAGTGTCAAGCTCAAGTTTCATGCATGCATTTTATGTATGAATTTCATAACCAATTATTTTCATGATCTAAGCAAAGGAGTTCTAAGTGTTCCATAGGCTTGTTTTTCATACAAGTTCTCTACTAATGTAAACACTTGCAAACTTAGATCAAAAGGACTTCAAATTTATAATGTAAGACTTAGGTATTGGCTTTCAAAGAAATAATAGGAATAACACAAAACAAGAGAGGTAAGTGTTTTTGCACTTCAACATCTTTACTCTCCACCTTTCTTTGATTCTTCTCGAATTCTCTTTCTTTTTCCTTTGGGATTCATGCTATTCTTTTGTTTTCTTTTCTTTTTCGACACCCTTTTTTTTTCTTTTACTTTTTTTCTTTTTCACACTTTTTTATTTTCCTTTTTTTTTCTTTTCTTCTTCTTTTTTTTTCATGAATCCTAAGGCTTTATTTTATGTTATTTTGCTTTCACAACCCCTAAACTTATTTCTTTTCATCAATATAAGTTATGATCATTTTCTTGGACATTTCCTTGTTCATACTCCTAAATGCATTCATCCATGCCCTCAACATGTCTCCATATGACTTCTTGATAAGATTGTGCATAAAACAATCATTGGTTTTTCAAGAAATAAAGCTGAATAGTGGTAATTCATATGCATTCCACATGCCATTCTTTGAAAAAAGCTCAAAAAGGGTAACTAGTGAATCAAAATATGATCATGGTGGCAAGAAAGGCACAAACGAGTTAAAGATGACCTAAATCATTTCTCTGTTTGCTAGTTATCTAGGATTTCACCTCAAAGTATAATCAAGCAAGTTTTGGAATACCCTAAAATGACCAATATAACTCATTAAAAGAAAAATCGAACACTAAGTAACACACAATTCACAAGATTTCAACATAATGTGCTCAATGAAAATTCATCATTCTTGACAAAGATCAAATACACATAAGAATCGCCATATCACAAGACCACCAATCTTTTTTTCCTCTTGACTCTATACAATATCAATTATATATCATCATATGCAATTGATAATCAAGTTATTCATTCAATCACAAAATATGAACTCAACTAAGTTTGTCAACAAAATAAGCTTGCTCACGGGCTCTCATTACACAACATATATAATTCACACACAAAGCTTCAACAAAAATTGAAAAAAAAATAGCTTAATGTTTGACATAAGATTCAAACACACAAAATACAAATCCCACCCCCAACTTTAAAATTAACATTATCCTCCATATTTAAAGAATTAAAGTAGGAAAATAGGAAACTCCCCTTTCAAATAGATGATTCACTTGGAATCCATGAAAGATCCATATCACCAAGGAGACGTCCATCTGCACAAGAAAAAGAAGACATGAAAGTATATGGGCTATACATAAAAGTGAGAACACAAACATAAACAAAGCAATGCAATAGCTAAAAAAAAAAGAGCTTGACATGCCTAAATCTAGAAATGAAACATTCTTAAAAAACTAAAAAAATATTCAAAAGCAAAGAAAACAAAGTCTTTGGTTGCCTCCCAAGAAGCGCTTTGATTTATAGTCGTTGGCCGACTTTATTACCTTTCTTTGGGAAAAGGCAAGATATAATTTGGACATTCTATGCTCGTTATGTCCGCCCAAGTAGTGCTTGGATTGACGCTAATCACCCCGTATCAAGGGGTTTGAATTTTCCCTCATAGGCCTCTCCTTCCATGGTTGAGTATAATCTTGGTCTACACTTGCCTAAAATTTTAACTTCACTTGAAAATACTTCTTAAAAAGTAATTTGGCATCAAAGTGTGCAAGGGTAGCCACCAAACCTTCATCCTTCAAATTTCCTCATTTTAAAATTTTCATTAGTGCTTCTAATTCTTTCCCCAACCTATTTTCCTACACTCGCTCAACAACAAAGGGATCAAAAGCATCTAATTGATTGCACTTAGGCTTTTCAACCCAATAATTCAATCCCTTAAATTCATTCTCATTAACATGCATTTCACCTTTTCTATTTTCTTCTATATTCATAATGTGTGCATCAACTTTCTCCTCACAACTAATTTGTTTAAGAATATTATTAGCCAATGGGTCAAGGGCAACAAATTTTGAACACAAGTTAGTTTCCATCAGTCAATTGAAGTATTTTGACGCATGAAAGGTAACTTGTTCATTCCCTATTCTAAGTATCAATTTTCCTAGTTGTACATCTATTAAAGCTCTACTCATTGCTAGAATTAGAGGCATATTAACATATTTTTTCATGTCTAACACAATGAAATTAATCGGGAAGATGAACTTGCCTACCTTCACTTGCACATCCTCAACCTTACCTCGTGGATACTTGATAGACCGATCAACTAGTTGAAGTGACACCGTAGTTGGCTTTAGCTCTCATAATCCAACCTTCTTATAAACTGATAAAGGCATAAGATTAATGCTTGCTCTTGAATCACACTAAACATTAGGAAAAGTAATTAAACTAATAGTGCAAGGGATATAGAAACTCCCGGGGTTCTTAAGCTTAGGAGAAAAACACTCATTCGTTAAATTCACCATCTCATGTTCCTTCAATTTTCTTTTGTTTGACATTTTTTTTCAAAAATCTAGCATAACTAGGCATTTGAAGTAAACCATTGACAAATGGAATGTTAATATACAACTTTTTAAAGACTTCAAGAAATTTAAAAATTGCACATCTATTTTTCACTTTTTCAATGCCATAAGATAAGGGAGAGAAACACTTATCCACTCATTGAGGATGATTGGTTTGGATGAAGTTCTAGGCTTTGATGTTGGCTTGTCTTCTTTTTCTTGTTAAGGTCCCACTTCTTGCACTTTGTTATCTATCTCTTTTCCTCTTCTCAATATGATTGCATTTACTTGTGCATTTGGATTTTTCTCCATGTCACTTGGTAATATACCTTGAGCATGCCCCAAAACCATACTTGCAATTTAACTTACTTAAGTTTCTAAATTTTGTGAAGTTGTTTTATTGTTTTGGAACCTCGCTTTGGTATTAGCAATAAACTTGGCCACAAGTTTTTCAAAATTTGATTTCTTTTATTGGGGTAGGTAACCGGGTGGTGGAGGCCTAGCCATGTTTTGATTGGTTTGAGAGGTGCTTTGGCTACCTTAACCTCCCCATGAAAAATTTGGATGATTTCTCCATCCAGGGTTATATGATTGGGAATAAGGATTGTTTGCTTGCCTATTATAATTTTCCAACATAATTAGCTTGCTCGGATGAGGATAAAAATAGATTCCCCACTTGGCACTCAGTGCTATAATGTCCATCTCCACATAACTCACATACAACGATTTGTACCTTCATCACCGAAGCACTCGTGTTATCAATCTTCTTGTTCAATGCTTTGGTTTGAGTTGAAAGGGCAATGTATGTATCAGCGGTATGAACTTCCACTATCTTCTTTCCCAAAATTCTATCAATTTGCCACTGTTAACTATTTGATGCCATTTTTTCTAATAATTTATTTGCCTCCTCCGGAGTTTTGCTCATAACTATGCCTCCTGCTGCTACATCTATCATAGGTCGATTGGCAGGTGACAAACTATTGTAGAATGTTTGTACTAGAAGCCATATAGGTAAACCATGGTGCGGGCACCTCCTCAACAAATGCTTGAACCTCTCCCAACCTTCATACAAGGACTCTAACATAAATTTCACTAATGAGTAATGTCGTTCCTCAATTTGGTGATTCAGGAATGAGAAAAGTATTTGGCAAGGAATGCTTGTGCCATGGCATCCCATGTAGTAATTGATCTAGCGGACAATGAATTGAGCCAACTCTTGCCTTTGTCTCTCAAGAAAAATACAAACAATCTTCGTTTAATAGCATCACCGATCACTCCATTGTACTTAAAAGTCACAAATCCCCAAAAAGTTTGTGATGTGGGCATTGGGGTTATCATAAGGCAAACCACCATATTGCACTGAAGTTTGTATCATTTGAATGATCACTAGTTGACCATTGACTGAATGTTTAGCCTAATCCAACAATGATCTATTCTCCACGTCTCTCTCATTATTGGCATTTCTTTTCTCTTTTGATCCTTTTATCAATAAATGAAGAGTTCTCTCTACTTTTGAGTCATATGGCGTAAGATCCAATGTAGATGATTGGGTTATACACCAATAACACCTACAATAAAAAATAAGAACTCTCAAAGTAGCTTGTTTAAAGAAAATAAAATAAAGAAAAATAAAAAAAAATAAAGAAACAAAAATAAAGCAAATAGAATGGTCACACTATATCCAGATAAATCAACCTCAATATTGCAAAAACGTACTCCCTCGCAACAACGCCAAAAACTTGATGTGGCTTGCACTTAAATGCAATTAAATTCTGCAAGTGTACGGGCCAATAAGTAATAAAGTGTGTGAGCATAAGGATGTCGTGTCCCAAGAGAGTATGTGAGCAACTACTAAAGTTTAGATAATCCAAATATATTTAACTTATCAATATTGTGCTGATTGAATTAAAATAAAACAACTAACAAATTAAACAAAAATAATTGAAATCCAAGAAGGATGAGGGAACAAATTCAATACTAAGGAGAGTCAAGGTATTGATTAACCATCTTATGTGTTATGAACCTTGTTTAATTGTGATTAAGAATGATGTGGGTTGTGTGACGGTAGGACTTCCTATTGTAATTGGTGCTCTCCCTTAAGACAGACAAAATTTACCCCTATTAAGCTACCGATGCCATCTCTAGATATGGGCCATTCCATTAAGAGTGTATTGAGCTTTGTGAATTCCATTAGCTTTTAATTTTCACACATATAACTATTGCATGTACCTATACCTATATCTCTATAGGGGTCGGTCCATGGCATATACTACCCGGTCCATTGCCACAACCTTATCTCTCGGCCTAATTACGATAATTAGATTCAACTTGAAATTAGCCAAATCTCAAGAAAAATTAAACACATAGCATATGCTGATCATAATAAACAAAATATTCCAATCATAATAAAAATATCAACTCATAACCCCATTGAAATGGCTTTTCAAACCTTGACAAAAGTAGTTTAGTTCATATTGAAATTGAACAAGCACCAAGTGTTTGCCAACATCATGATTCTTACAAATTTCTCATAACTAAACAAAGTGAAAGAAGAAATTAAAGTAGAATATTACAACCACTAAATGATTCTTCACTCATCCTTCAAAGTCTTCAATGTCTAATGAAACTCCTCCTCTTGTCTTCAAATCCCCAAGTTCCTTGGTGAATGTGTAACAGGTGATCTTGGTGTAATGTGTGAAGAATTATGGAAGAATGTGTGTTTTGGGTAGAGAGAAAAAGTGTGTGAGTTTAGGTGTAGAGTGTGTGTGGGTGATAAATTGTGTGTTGAATGATATGTATATCTTTTCTGTGATGTAATTGTGTGTATATAATGTATATAATAGAGTGTCACATGCTGTGTGAGGGTGTAGTGTTGTATAACAAATAAAATTCCATGCATGGATTAGATTGCTATTTGTCCCTAAAAAAAACTCCAATATAGCCCATATACACTTGATATTGATTTTACTTAAAAATTCTTCATCTCAAAACAAATTTCAAGTGAGGGTTCAATTTCCAAGACCTCGTCAATTATTCTAAGTTTGATTAATTAATGTTTCACTATCCTAGAGATTGCAAGCATAATCCTAACATAAACATTAAATAAACCATCCATGCATTTCTTTACATACATAAATAAAATGGATGATAAAGGTCCATATCCTATGCGATCTACTCAAGTCAAAGTGGATCTAAATCAATCTAAGGCTATCAATAAGAAGAAACATAGATCCTAATCTATTACATAAATGCATTTCCATAGATTTATGGACCTTCCTTCCTCGCTTTCTCCACCTTGCTCTTGTTGCTTGTAATATCGACAAAATTACAAAAAGAAAACCCACCACATATCATCTACTCTCATTACAATTCCTATATCCAAACAAAAAACCTTGAAATTTCTTCTAAGGAGAGGTATTGAAACCCAAAGTAATAAAACCATAAACATGGAATATCCACAAAAGGTCTAAGCTTCAAGATCATCCACATCCATACATGCTTAATTTAATCATCATATGATAAATTCGAAGCACATAAATTTACTTATATTTAAATTATTACTTTTCAGTTTGGGAATAAATTCATGATGTTTCAAGAAAAACCTTTTGTCATAATTTTAAAATAAACCATTAATTTAAAAAATTAAAATAATTTTATTACACATTTAGAGGTAATAGACAACAACCCATTCATCTCCCGAATTATGTGTAGGTAGCCTATGCACATCATGTGCGATGAGTTACTACCCATCGCACAACCCTGCACATCAAGTGCCTAGCAACAAACGACCCTTATACACACACATACACGCACTATGCACGCCTAAGCAATGGCTACCTTAGCCTATCACCCTACTTGGGCATGTGTTGGCGTTGTGTAGCTTGGCCCGATGCTTACTGTAATACCCAAACCTCACACTACTCACTTGGCCAATATGATTCATGCACTACATACTACTTATATGCTAATTTGCATTAACATCTACATCGCATCTTTTATAGCATTCTTAATCATTATACTTCTAATGCTATCACTTGATGTTGGTGGTTGAGATCCTATAACCTAATTATGTAATTCTATATTTAATTAAGATAAAGAATAGATTGATTAATATAGTGGATATTCATAGGTTATATGTTATAATTTTAGAAGTGTTAAATGTGTCACTAGTAAGCTTATATGATTCGATTTAAATTGATCGAGGTGTTTTAAAGGTATACATCCATGGATTAACATACTTGGGATATCAAACATGATATAGTGTGATTTAAGTGTCATAATACAAGGTTCATATGTGCATGTGATTTTAAAAAATGAAAACTAGACAATCATTTAAGAATCGAATGTAGATCAGTTTGGAGATCGAATGAACGGTTAAGAAATTAGGGCATACTAAATTATCCGATCATATGGAGATTAAAGTAGGTTGTACATAGATAAATAATTAATGAGAAACACTAGATTAGGGTTGCATAATGTGTGAATAACATCAGATTTGACTCACCACTTGCCACCTCAAGGTTTGCCACCTCAAGCTTTGCCACCTCAAACTTCCACCTCAACCTTTCTTCATTTCTATCCTTGAACAATGACCAAAAACTACTTTTTGAGCTATTTTACCTCCAAAACCTTCATATTGAATTTTAGAAATTTCTCTTAAGTAATTCCAAGTAAAGAAAAAAAGTGAAAGAAGCAAAGGGAAGTAAGGAAGAGCAAGTTGAAGTTAAAATATGTGCATAGTGAGCTTACCACATGTTTTTTATTTAAGTTCTTGAATTTTTTGAGGGTTTATGATATTTAAATCTTCTATTATTTATTATAATCATGTTAGGATGTTATTTGTGGTGTTATAATTCACAAAATAAGGATTTTTAGTTGGAAAATCACAATAAAAATCACTAGCGATAGAAATTGTATACTTGCTGATTTTTTATATTAATGCTTTATATATGTATAATAAATTGATTAAAACTTGTGTATTTCACCATATATGTGTTTATATATGAGTCTAGGTGATGTATGTAAGTTTAGAGAGGTTATAAATTGTAATATAGTGTAATAATTAAAGAGTTACTCAAAACTGTCTTCTTTGAAATTCAAATTCTATCCTATGTGAATGGTGCTAGTTTTACATCAATAAATCCATTAGTTTTGGCAATATTTTGACCTTGTTGTCTCTTTATATATGTTATCTAAGTATGGTGAAAATTTAGAAGTGATTGCATGAAGTGTGCAAAACTGTCACGGTAGGAAAATAATATGTTTCAGTATGTTGTGAAGAGAGCTAAACTTGGGAAGCTATATCTAGGATTTTTAGTAATTATATGACATGGTTACATTTTTTTTATGTTATCTAAGTGTGGTAAAAATTTGGGAGTAATTGGATATGTTTAGGGATGTCCAAATTATCATGCAACTAAATTGGACAGCAAGAAAATATGAAAATGTTAATCTGTCCCATTTTATAACTTAGCATATTTCAACCTAGACATGTTCCTATTGAGTGGTAACAATTAGATACATGATATTTGAATTATAGTAATTCAATTATATGATGTTTACATGTATATAATATGAGAAATTAAGATATTTGAGGGACTAGATTGGGTTCTAGTTTGTGAAAGCATGATTGTTACCTAGATAGCTTGGTGTTTAACGTCTTAGTATGATATTTTATACTTTCAACTTGCCAAATTGGGAATGGCGCTTGATGTTGGGTACTATTACAGGATATTTTATATATTAGATTAGAGGGGAACAATAAACAAATCTAGACTAAGCCACCAATCAAGTGAAAGGTAAGTAAAGATCCATTTGTAACTAAATGCATGAACATAGTATGTCTTGAAGCATTTATACCTAATGTGTTGATGATATTTAAATTAACTGGATGACAAGTATAGTGTGTACTTTAAGAGTTTTATGATTCTTGAAACGTGTTGAGAGCAAGATGACTTGCATTTCATATTGAACATACCATTCATGAGCATTTACATGTGCATGCATGACATATGAGTATAGTGAAGGTTCTTGCATACACTTTATAATTTGAGACATGATTTTCATAAAGAAAATATTTTGGTTGGCCACTACTAGTATACCGAGGCATGCTTATGTGATATTTTGGGGCGCCGTGAGTGTTACTTCTTAGAGGATTATAAGGGTGTACCTCTGGTGGTCACGAGAGGGTAAACCACTTGACTGTGCCCTTATTGACTCCACTAGTCGGAAGACTTCTGGAGGATCATAGAGGAAGACAAGGGGTGGACCTTTAGTGATCTTAAGAGATGGCCCTTGGACTGAGTCAATTTATTTATGGCCATATAATTATTGATATTGTTTAGAGATCTATCTGATGCATAGTAGGTGGGCCAAAGGCCCAATAAATGAAGTGATTTTTAATAAAAACTCCTTGATTTATGAGTACTTAATTTGACACATTTATGACATCATATCTTAGAGATGAGTTGCATGAGATTTTATATCATACTCTTGTCATGCATAATTTTTACTTATTGAGCGTTAGCTCATGTAGTTCATGCATTGTAGGTGAACATAGTGAGACTTGAGACCTCTGGTTTACTGGCTGGTAGTGGAGCTCCTACAGGCTTTCAAAGATCAATGTACTTGGATGACAACCTGTTGGGCTATTTTGTGGGCTGTGTTTTTTATTTTAGAGTTATTGTATTATATTATTGACTTTATCCTGTATATCACTTTCAAAACTCCTTTGTGATAGATAGTTTGAGTTTGTGATGGTTTTGATAGACTTGATTAATGTTTAATAACTACCTATGTATATACAGTATTACAGGATATGAAAGTACTTTACTTTTATCAATATTTTGTTGAACTGAGTAGAAAAAAAAAATTATACACATGCATATGTGCACAAATTATGTTGAACATGTTGTTTATATATATATTTATACATATTATTGGGAGGTTGTGACACTTACCTAGGCCGCACGGGTATCATCGTGCTGCACACTATGCTACCACTAAGAAGAATCTTTTCTTGGTAGGGGGCAGTGTTTTCTTGGGGCTACCTTTAGGTAGCCTCGTTATGTCCCAATGGGTGGCTAACTACCGCCCGCTTAGCCTACTTGGAAGTAGGCTATTGAGTGCACACAGGTGGGACACTCTAACACTTCACGAGCACACTTGCTTGCCAAGCTAGCGTGCCGCCATAACCATTCACAACAGTGGGCGCGACGATCATATAAGTTATTTTTTTTGTGTATGTCATGTACATGATTTGAACGATTTAAATCCACAACAAAATTTTCAAAATGAAGCTACCAATGAAAAACATAATTATATAAAAAATTTCATCACATGAATTTCAGACATCTTTCATAAAAGTAATTAGAGCACATAAACTTGGCTCTGATACCACTATTGGGTTTGTATAATCATGGGATGGGTATGTGATGAACATTTAAATATTTAAACATATATAATTAAAAAAAATCTTGTAATCCCAAATTCATTGCAGTTAATTGGATTACATTATGAATTACTCTCTTAATAAATTAAACAAAGGTTTCACAAATCATATACCTGAAAGCACTCTTGCTGATCTAGGGTAGAAACAATTGAGATCGTTGGCCCCAGATTAGAAACAAAATCACTAGGATTTTATGCATCGTCCCTTTATAGGTATCCACGTCTCAGGCAAGTATATGAATCTTGAATTCTTGCTAGTGAATTTAAATCCTTTATTTCTAAACATAAAATTAGGAGTGAAATTTAAATATTAAATCAACTTGTGATAAAAAAAATTAAATCAAATCGAGAAGGAATGGAACCTCTTTAATGGAAAATAAATTTTCTTGTGAGAAGAAAATAAAGAGAGAGAGAATCTAAGAGAAGAAGCTAGTTTCTTGTGTAGGAATACACTAAGAAATTGGTCATGTAGGGGGAGTGAGTATTATAAGTCTCCTATTTTTCCATCTTTTATTATAAGTCTTTGATTCTTCAATCAAGACTCCTATGGGCCTTTTACCCCTTGGGCTTGGACTTTAATAAATCAAGTCCAATTAATTGTTCTTTATCAATTAATTGAACGTAATTTATTTAATTAATCCACTTAATTAATTAGTTTAATTAAGGGTACTTAATCAAATTAGACCCCTTTAATTAATTATATTTTTGATTAATTAAATTAATTTAACTCCTTAAATTATCTTAAGCCCATTAATTAATTAATCCGATCAATTAATTATTTCACTCTCCATGAGCATCTAAACCTAAGTATGTCTAATATATAATCCTACTAATTCAGTGGATAAATTAATTTAACTCTTTAAATTGGTTCTAGCTCTAGTTAATTAACTCCATTAATTAACTCAATCTATTACTTTTTAGATTAGAAGTTGACTATCCTGATTTCTGTGTGACCCCTTAGGTTAACAAATAAATATGCAGTGAGTTTGCAACTTTTGCAACTTAGTGAATAATTAAATATTTAGTTTAAAAAATTAAGTAATTATATGTGGATAGTGTATCTAATAGGGGGTCACATGGTGTGTGAGGTGTATGTACTATATGTAAGGTGTGGGAAACAAGAAAGATGTCAAAATGAGCATTTTTTCGCCACTTGTCACCAAAATTCTGTTGGAGAATATTTTTCTATTATGCACAGTGGAGCCGTGACAAGAAACTTTCTATTTTGTAATTTGTGCATTGGGGGCGCGGCTCAAAACTTCTAGGCCACAACTCTAACTGTACTATTCATTTAGGGCCGTGACTTAAAATTTCTAGGCCCCGGCTCGGACCCTTTTTTATATTTCAACCCCATTTCTTCTAACTTTGTACCTACACACCATTATCAAAAAACAAGGTAAAATTGTTTCAATTGTAAGGAAAAAAAATATATGCAATTGTTCTCATGGAGGTGTTAGAAATGTCACAATTTATGAGCCTATCTACTACTCCCAAGCTTACCTTTCTTCTCGTCCTCAAACAAAACTCAAATCAAACAATAATTGTAATGCCCAATTATTTTCAACATAGCCAATAATAAACATCTTAAATGAATATGCATCTAATCAATATGCATTATTGGATTATCGCATACAAATAGAATGATTGCAGGAACATGAATAATTGTTACTATATGTGCCACTTATGCTTTAACATGCACTAGTACATGAAATATGAGATCAAACTTTTGTTTTTTTATTAACATATTACTTAAGTGACTTTTTTCAATAAAAAGTTCAGTACCTCGATTAAGAAAGATTGATGTGTTGAATGGCCATGAAATGAATTATTTGTATTGGTCCATACTTGATACATTCTAAAGTGATTATTTGCCTAAATACTTGCATGAAATATGTTATATTTGGCTAAGAACTAAAAGTATGCAAAATGGTGCAATTTGACTGGTAGGTTGACTAGGTTGTATGAAATCATTATAAACCACATTACACTTGATTATAAAACCAAAGTATCAATTTTTGTCATCTCCCTAGCCCATAAACATGGCTTTTGTCATGAGAAGACATCAATCATGATGCAACCAATCATCACCCTCCACTTATTTCTCTTTGAAATGTCAAAGAAGTCATTTTAGCCATATTTTCTTGTGGAAGCTTCTCAAAAATGACCAGCCCTTCTTCTCTAAGTTTCTCCCAAATTTATACACTCTCATACTCACAAAAAATTAATTCAATCTATAGGAATTCATAGAACAAGTTTCTGCCCTTTTAAGCTTGAAAACTATTGATTTTGAAGCTTAATTCCAACTTAATCAAGGTATATTCTTTTTCAATGTTTTTTATGATGAATTTATAGTATCTTGGATGGTTACATGTTTTAGTATATTTTTGTATGAATGAAAATACAAGTGGGATAGACTTAAAGGCTTTATCAAGCTAGTTAAACTAGTTTTTAGCAAAAATTTTATTCTTGTGAAATATGCTTAATTTACTTGTTTCTATTGATTTTGTAATACTTGTATTGTGTTTGAAAGTGCCTACAAATGATTGTCAATAGTATAAACTAGGTTGCTTAATTGAAGTCATAAATTATTTTTTAAGGCCCTTGAAGTGTGGTACCTAACTAATAACGATAGACTGTAGTTTTCGGAACATGTTCATAATGATTGGCCAATAAGAGAAATAATACGGGGTTTCCATACTTGGTCTTTCAACCTCAAGTATTAGCCATATTCTGTCTCATTCATTGTGGCTTTCCTATATCGGTTTTTCAACCTCAAGTATTTGCCACCATTTGTTGGGTCCGCTGGTCCCTCCCGCGTCCCTTGTCTACCCGACCATCAATCAAGTACCATACTTCCTTTTTAAAAACCTCATTATATTCTTAATAGTATCATGCTTCATGAACAATAAATACATCAAACATTATATCATTTGACAAATAATGATAATCATATTAAAACATGAACAACATTATATGATTCTTGTGATACAATAAATGAAAGTTTCAACTTATCTCAAGTCCACTTTGTGCTAAGTGAAAAGGTCAATTTCTTTAGAAGATAGGATGTGTTAAAGGCCTACCATAATCAAATCATGTACCTTTCAATATTCTTTTAATAAATCACATAATCAATTCTAATTAAAATAACATACACTTTTCAACCTTTTGTAAACAATTCCATATCAATTGCATAACCTCCAAAATAATGCATACTCCATATTTCATTACTAATTCAAGTCATTAAACATTAGAGCAACTATTAAATAGCTAATAATTCAAACATAATCATTAGGGCAGCGCACAAATCTTGAACACAATCCAAATTAACATGACTTAAACTTGGTTCTATCTTAAATTTATTCTAATGTGAAATTATTTAGTTTAGTCATGTATAATGCATCTAATACAAAATAAATTTCATAAAATCAAGTAAGAGAAAAACTTCTCCAGTCATGAAAATAAAACAAGAAAATGATTAATGTCATCATACACTACATATAAGAACTTATTTAATTATATTATTATTTAAGTTTTAAAATTTCATTGAATTAAGTTTTTTGAAAAAATTATTTAATCATTCATATCGATTTATACTTATTAAAAAATAAAATATTTTAAAGTACCAAGAATATTTTAGTTGTAATTAATATTATAATTAATTTAATAAAATCATATGAGCTGCACGTGCATTTTACTAGTTATTATAAAAGTGTGAATGTTTTTTTCCAATTTTTTATCCGACTAAAATGCCTATTTGATATATTAATTTAATGACAATAATATAATTTTAATACATTAGTATTTCCTTGAAAAAAGCTTCGTAATAATTTCTATTTGTTTAATTCATCAATAAGTCTATTAGGATAATTTGGTAATATTTGGATGATTTTAAAAAGAGAAGTCCAACGATACAAGGAGACTGAAAGTAGAAGGAAATCGGATTAGCTCTTTCTATCCTTTTTTCTCCCTTGTTCCATGCTTTATTTTTCTTTTGGAATCTCTCCTATTACTTCTCTGTTTGTCCATGTTGATTTTTTCTGGTTAATTATGGGACCACATAAAGTAATCTTTCAGGGTTTACGACACAATTATTTTTCTTGAATTTTACTAGTCACAGATTTGATCTTCTTTTTTCTTGAATATTACTAGTCACAGATTTGATCTTCTTTAATTTGTGTATGAGTTTATGGATTTTTCTCTAATTACATTAGAAATAATGTAAATATTACACGATTGTGCTGCACAATTATGTTTCTTCAGTTTTGGTAGCTAAAGATTTGATATTTCCTTTATTTGTGTACTTATGTCCATATAATGCAGTAACATCTCGATTTTGAAACTTGATGGGGAAATTCCACATTCTATAGGCTAGCTTAAAGCCCTTCTCTCTAGGTAAATTCACACTCACTTTTTTTAAGTTTTCTTTTCTTTAGTAATTTTTCTGTGAATTTTGTATTTGACATTTTTGGTATAATACAAAAAGTGATTGTCTTATGTATTCAGAATTAATGTTTGATAAATAAATGGTCCCTTTTTTTCATTAAAGTTTTCATGGAGTAACCCTATTGTTAAATGTTCAAAGGTGTTATATTGTTGATTATTTAAGTGCAAATTACAAGTCAAAAAGTTTTAGCTCCAGATTAATCAAAGTCATTCTATTATTGATTATTTTGATTAGCATTCAAAGTGAAGCATGTTTTGATTTCTTATCGTGTTGATATCTTAACATGGATTGATGTAGAATAATGATGTGCCCAGTCAAGCACAAGAATCAAAATAATTATTTTTGAAACTATTACTACTTATATTGGAAAAAATAATTGAGGTTAGATCAAATATTGGAACTGCGTTTACTTTTATTTTTCCTAATCCTTTTAAAAATAAATTGAATAATGCATTTAATTATTTATGTGACTTGCATGTACGCTATTTGTTATTGCATCAGTTTCACCTTACTGAGTCTTTACCTCATTAGATTCATGTGATGCAAGTGGAAATGTATAGGTTTAGAGGTTGACTGAGTCTCTAGAGCGATCGGATAGAGATTTGTTCATATGCCATGCTTTGAGCTGTTTTGTAGTCTATTTCGAAAACTCTGTTTTGTTTTTAAATAAGTCTCTCTGTTGTGGTTTTGTAAATAGATGTACTCAGTTTTGATTTATATATATAGTGTGTTTTGAACAAAATGAAACAACAAATGATGTTCTTTCTCTTATAACCAAAAATGGGAACTTTTATTAAAACCATAACTGTAGTATTGATGAAAAGTTAACACTTCTTGACTTAATTGTATCAACTTAGGTTAAGGGGTGTTATAATAATAGCCTCATATTTTGATCATGAATTACTAAGTTTGATCAATCAATTCAAATGCCTCATCAATCTTTATTGCACATGAGTCCAAAGGTTAGTCGTAAAGCTAGTCGAATGACACTACAAAACTTGTGCTTCATCAATCTGGTCATAAATTCAAAATGTGTTTATTTGAAGTATCAAGCTAAAGTTTCATGCATGCGTTTTAGGTATGAATTTCACAACCAATGACTCACATGATCTAAGCAACGAGGTTCAAGGTATTCCATAAGCCTGTTTTTCACACAACTTCTCCACTAATGTAGATACTAACTAACTTAGATCAAAAGGACTTCAATAAGCTTGTAACGTAAGGCCTAGGTATTGGGTTATAAAGAAAGGTTAAGGATAAACAATGTAAGAGAGCATAAAACATTGCACATAGAATTTCACTTTCCTCATTTCTTCTTCTTTCCAATTCTTATTCCTTTTTCTTTGGGATTCATGTTGTTCTTTTCTTTTCTTTCTCAAAAACTTTTTTATTTTTATTTTACTTCTTTACTTTTTCAGAATTTTTTTTCCCTTAGTTTATTGTTTTTTTTTCATGAATCCCAAGGCTTCATTTATTGTTCTTTTAATTTCACAATTCACAAACTTGTTTATTTTCATCAACATGACTTGTGATGGTTTTCTTACACATTTTCCTTGCTCATATCCCTAAATGCATTCATCCATTCCCTAAATATATCTCCATATGACCCCTTGATATGATTGTGCACAAAATGTTACACCTTAAGCTTTCTTAGGGATAATCATTGGTTTTTCAAGTTGTAAAGAGTATGTATAGTGAGCTTCAAAAAACAATGGTGGTCATTCGTATATATTGCACATGCCATTCTTTGGAAATGGCTCAAAGGGGTAATTAGTGAATAAAAATGTGATCATGGTAGGCTTGAAAGGCACAAACGAGTCAAAGATGGCCTAAATCATTTCTAAACTTGCTAGTTATCTAGGATTTTGCATCAAAGAGGAATCAAGCAAGTTCTGCAACACCACAAAATTACCAACACAACTCATTAGAAGCAAAATCCAACATCAAGTAGTACGCAATTCACAAGATTTTGACATAACGTGCATAATAAAAATTCCTAATTCATGATAAAGATCAAATACACACAAGAATCGCCATATCAAAAGACTAACAATCTTTCTTTCCTATAGACTATACAATATCAATTAGGTGTCATCATAGGCAATTGGCAATCAAGTTATTCATTCAATCACAAAACATGAACTCAACTAAGTTTGTCAATGAAGCTTGCTTGCTCATAGACTCTCATCACACAACATGGGTAATTCACACACAAAGCTTCAACAAAAATAAAAAAAATTAGCTCAATTTTTCACATAAAGCTCAAACACACAAAATATAAGTCCTACCCCCAATTTTTAAATTAACATTATCCTCAATGTTTAAAGAATTAAAGCACATAAGAGGGGGAAAAATAGGAAACTTCCCATTCCAATAGATGATTCACTTGGAGTCCATGAGAGATCCACACATATCACTAAAGAGACGCCCATCTACACAAGAAAAAGGATATATGAAAGCACATGGGCTATACAAAAAAGTAAGAACACAAACATAAACAAAGCAATGCAATAGCTAAATAAAAGAGAGCTAGACATGCCTAAATCTAGAAATGGAACATGCTTCAGAAACTAAAAAATTATTCAAATGCAAAGAAAAGAAAGGCTTGAATTGCCTCCCAAGAAGCGCTTGATTTATAGTCATCAGCCCGACTTTTTTACCTCTCTTTAGGAATATGCAAGATATAATTTAGACATCTTATACTCGTTACCTCCTCTCAAGTAGTGCTTGGATCGGTGCTAATCACCCCGTATCAAGGGGTTTGAATTTCTCCTCATGGGCCTCTTCTTACATGGTTGATTATAATCTTGCTTTTGGCTTGCCTAAAAATTTTGGTTTCACTTAAAAATGATTCTTAAAGTGTAATTTGGCATTAAAAGTATGCAAGGGCAGCCACCAAGCTTTCATCCACCAACTTTCCTCCTTTTGAATTTTTCAATGGTTCTTGGAATTCTTTCCTTAACCTCTTTTCATGCACTCCATTAACAACGAAGGGATCAAAAGCATCTAATTGATTACACTTAGGCTTTTCCACCCACAATTCAATCCCTTAAATTCACTCATTAACTTGTATTTAACCTTTTCCATTTTATTTTAATTTCACAATGCATGTATCAACTTTCTCCTCACAATTAATTTGTTGAAGAATATCATTGGCCAATAGGTCAAAGGCATCAACTTTTCCGCATAAGTTAGTTTCTATCGAATAATTGAAAGCTTTTGAAGATCGAAAGGTTACTTGATCATTCCCTATTCTAAGTATCAAATTTCAAGTTGTACATCAATTAAAGCTCTACTCGTCGCTAAGAAAGGTCTACCCAGAATGAGAAGCACATTAACATCTTTCATCATGCCTAACACAATGAAATCAACTAGGAAAATGAACTTGTCTATCTTCACTAGCACATCCTCAACCTTACCATTTAGACACTTGATAGACCGGTCGGCTAGTTGAAGTGACACCATCTTTGGCTTTGGCTCTCCTAATCCAAGCTTCATATAAACTAACAAAGGTATAAGATAAATGCTTACTCCAAAATCACATAAAGTATTGGAAACGTAATTGAACCAATAATGCAAGGGATAGAGAAACTCCCGGGGTCCTTAAGCTTAGGAGAAAGCTTGTTTTGGACAATCGCGGAACACTCATCCATCAAATTCATCATCTCATTTTCCTCCAATTTCCTTTTGTTTGACAAAATTTCTTTAAAAAAATTAGCATAACTAGGCATTTGAAGTAAAGTATTAGCAAATGGAATGTTAATCTGCAACTTTTTAAAAATTCAAGAAATTTTGAAAATTGCACATCATAGTTTTTTTTTCAATTCCATAGGATAGGGAGGAGGAACACTTATCGCCTTATTGAGGATGATCGGTTTGGATGAAGTGCTAGGCTTTGATGTTGGCTTGTCTTCTTTTTCTGGTTGAGTTTCCACTTTTTGTACTTTGATATCTACCTCCTTCCACTTCTCAACATGATTGCATTTACTTGTGCCTTGGGGTTTTTCTCCGTATCACTTGGCAATATACCTTGAACACACCCCAAAACCATACTTGTAATTTGACTTACTTGATTTTCTAAATTCTGTAAAGTTGCTTCATTGTTTTGGAATCTCGCTTCAGTATTGGTAATAAACTTGGCCACAAGTTCTTCAAAATTTAATTTTTTTCTTAGGGTGGGTAGCCGGGTGGTGGAGGTTTAGCCATGTTTTGATTGGCTTGAGAGGTGCTTTGGCTATCTTGAACTCCCTATGAAAAATTTGGATGATTTCTCCATTAGGGTTGTATGTTTGGGAATAAGGAATTTTTTAATTGCCTATTGAAATTTCCAACATAATTTAGCTTGCTTAGATGAGGATGAAAATAGATTCCCCACTTAGCGCTCGGTGCTATAGCATCCACCTCTACATAACTAATACGTGATGGTTTGTACCTTCATCATTGAAGCACTCATGTTATCAATCTTCTTATTTAATGCTTTGATTTTAGCCGAAAGGGCAAAGTATGTGTCAAAGGTATAAACTCCCACTATCTTTTTTCCCAAACTTCTATCTATTTTCCATTAATAGCTATTAGATGATATTTTCTTTAACAACTCATATACCTCATCTAGATTTTTCCTCATGATTGTGCCTCCCACCCTGCATCTATCATAGCTTGGTTGGCTGGTGACAAACTATTGTAGAATGTTTGCACTTGCAGCCATATAGGTAAACTATGGTGTGGACACCTCCTCAAATCCTTGAACCTCTTCCATTTTTCATATACGGACTCGAACTCAAATTGCACAAATGCGGTAATATCGTTCCTTATTTTGGTGATTTTGAAAGGTGGAAAGTACATGGTAAGGAATGCTTGTGCCATGGTATCCCATGTGGTGATTGATCCGACAGGTAATGAATTAAGCCAACTCTTGGCTTTGTCTATCAAAGAAAATAGAAACAATCTTAGCCTAATAGAATCATCGGTCACTCCATTGTGCTTAATAGTATCACAAATTTCTACGAAGTTTGTGATGTAGGCATTGGGGCCATTACTAGGCAAACCACCATATTACACCAAAGTTTGTATCATTTGAATGATCACCAATTTAATCTCAATAGTGTTCGCTTGTATTGCCCGCGTCCTAATACTTCAATTGGTCCCATTGACCAAAGGTTTAGCATAATCCAATGGTGATCTTTCTCCATGTCTGACTCGTTGTTGGCCATTCTTTCTTTTTTGCTTTCTTTATTAACAAATGAAGAGTTCTTTCAATTTCTAGGTCATAAGGCTTAAGATCTCATGTAGATTCGTGTCATGCACCATCAACACCTATAATGAAAAATAAAGGCTCTCAAAGTAGCTTGCACAAAAAATAATTCAATAAAGAAAAACAAAAAATAAAAGCAATGAAATAAAAAATACAGCAAATAAAATGGGCAAACTACAACTAGATAAATCAACCTCAAAATTACAAAAAATACTTCCCAGCAATGGTGCTAAAAACTTGGTGTGGCTTGCACTTAAATGCAATCTAATTTCGCAAGTGTACGGGTCAACAAATAATAAAGTATATGAGTATACAGATATCATGACCCTAAAGAGTATGTGAACAACTACTGAAGTATAGATAGTCCAACTATATTTGACCTACCAAAAATTTAGTAGATTGATTTGAAAACTTAAAACTAGAAATTAACAAGCAACAAGAACAATCAAGAAAAATAGGGGATTTAAACTTAGGTGAAGAAGTACAAAGGCATTGGATTGTCGTTCTATTACATTGTGAATTCTTATAAGTGAGTGAATAGGATTGACATTGAATTGTGTGACAACAGGAACTCCAATTTTATGTAATACTCTTTTCCAAGATGTACCACACCTATTACTAGAAACAGATATACCTATATAAGTTCAGCTATCCAATAATACATTAGCCTTTGTGATTTCCTCTAGCTTTCGATGGTCAAGTCTATGATTGTTGTGTGTGCTAACTCCTATATTCCTATAGTGGCCTAGCCTATGACATACACTACACGAACACTTATTTTGACACTACCTCCTAATCTCAATCACAACAACAAGATTCATCTCAAAAATGGCCAAATTTAAAGAAGCATTGTGAATATAGTGCATGCTCATCACAAAATCAACAATCATCCACATCACATACAAGTTAACAATTCACAACTTCATAAAAATGGCTTTCCAAGCCTTGGCAAAGTTGAGTTTAGTTCATAATGAAATAAAGCAAACAACACTTGTTTCTCAACATTATGCCTTTATAATATTTTTTAAAACTAAATAAAATAACAAAAAATTAAAGTAAACGTTACAAACCCTTTGGAGAGTCTTCACTTTTAGCTTTAGATTCTCCTTGCCCAAAGTAGCTCCTTCTTTCCTTTGTCTTGAATCCCCAACTCCTTGATGATGGGTGTGTATATTTTTTGGTGTAGTGCATAGAGAAATATTGAAGAATGAGTATTTTGGGTGGAGAGAAAAGACGTGTGAGAGTTTTGGTGTAGAGTATGTATGTCTATTGAATTGTGTGTTGAATGTTGTGTCTTTTGTGTGTTATTTCGGAAAATATATGCCAGCATGTGTGTATCTCTCATTTGTGTGATGTAATTATGTGTGCATAGTGTACTTAATAGGCGGTCACATAGTGTGTGCGGTGTATGTACTATATCTAAGGTGTAGGAAGTAAGAAAGATGCCAAAATGAGTTTTTTTTCCCTAGTTGTCATCAAAATCCCACTGGAAAATATTTTTCTGTTATGCACAGTGGAGTTGCAGCTTGAAACTTTCTATTTTGTAATTTTTGCATTATGGCCGCAGCTCGAAACTTTTAGGTTGCGGCTCCAAATGCACTGTTCATTTGGGGCCACGACTCAATGTTTAGGGCTCGGCTTGGACCCTTATTTTTTTTTGTCATTTTCCATATTTCAACCCTATTTCTTCCAACTTTGTACCTACATACAATTATCATAAAATAAGACAAAATTGTTTCAATTGTTAGGCAAAAATATGTGCCATTATGCTCGTGGAAGTGTAAAACATATCATAATTTATAAGTCTGTCAACTTTGCAATGCACCTTTAAATCCAGCTTATGTGCTACTGACCAGTCTCTGAACCAAATGGAATTCAAATCCAATCCTACCCTGTTGCTAGTATGAATATGATAAAGCACCCTCCTAATAATCCTATGCTGATGAAAGCCACTGTGTAATCTTTCCTTTCAGACTAAAGAAACCATAAAATAGTCAAAGGCAAGGTAATACGAATATGATGATCGCAAATAGCCAATCGTGGCAATATTGTATCCAGTTCATCACACTTTGTGTGTTTGGATTCTGAAGGTGAAACAAATGCCCAAAAAAGTTCCATATCTCTCTAGCTTTCCCACTCGAAATAAATCACTAAGAGAGCTTCGCTAAATTCCTACAGCATTGGCACTTTGAAGCGAACTCAAATCCCCTTTGAGTCATTTTGGAATCCACCGGGATCCAAGCATGGAAAAATCGCCATAAAAAAACTGACACTATGGGAGTGCAAGTAAAATTTTAGATTCTAGAAAAAAAACTTCTCAGAAGGCATATGTTGTTGAATTGATTCCCAAGAAGATTTAATTGAAAAAAGGTTATCTGTAGAAAAAACCCACCAAGCCGCATCAATTCCTCCCATTCAAAAGGATACAATGTAATGCTTTCCTCGAGATTTGCTCGAAGTAAAGATGTAAGTAATTCCTTATTCCACTGTCCATCTTGCCAAAGATCATGCACCTTCAAAATGATCATTTGCACTGTATGACTTTTGCATGAAGGCTTGTCTGCAAACCACCTATCAAACGAAAATGAAATATCCCCTTATCCACTGCTCCAATGGATATTTGGCTCAACAAACTACCTTGTATGTACTAAAAGTTTCCATCAAAGAGAATTATTAACTGTAGCATTTGCACACGTTGGATGCTCAGTAGAGCAATATTTATATCTCATAAAAGTGGCCCAAAGAGAGTTACTAGTGTGGAATCTCAACCACAACTCAAATGCAGAAGCTACATTCGAAATTGATCACACTCTAAGCCCTCGTTCCTCAATCAGAAAATAAATCTTTGACCATGAGCACAATATATTTTTTGATTCGCTTCGGATAAGCCAAAAAAACCCTTGCAAAAATCTACTCGATACGAAACACCACTTTCTTTGGGTCTCAACATGATAAATAGGCATTGCCTAGAGAACGTGCTTAATAAGTAATTGTTAGTTTCGTAAAATCGCAAGAGAGCATGCGCAGTGAAAATTTAAAATTTTCAACAATTGAAATAAAACATACATTATATGTATAAAATGTCATATCCCATATTCAATTTGAATTTTTGATTGTTCACTTAAAATAATTTAAATTACTTAGTTTCGTGATTATATCTTTCAAGCACTTTGTTCGATAAAAAATATGAAGGAAGCCAAATTCCTCAAGCTCCTCACAAACTCCTTCTCAGACTCCCAAGAGCTCCAAGTGTAGCGGTATCCACACTTTGAGCAAACCCACAAGTGTGAACCCTTGCTAGAAAATTTACACTCTTTGTTTCTAATCAATTTAGGAGTATGCGGTTCAATTCTTTAATTCAATGTTTTAAATAAAACCTTGAATCTTTTTGAAAAACCAATAGAATCCTAAGTATAGAAAAAAAATTCTAAAAGAGAAAAATAACTTAGTAGAATAATAGAGAAGGAGTAGCAGATTTTTGTCGCTTCAAAAACTTTGATTTTTCCAACAAATAATAGTGTATATATACACCTTAAGAGTCCCCTAATCCTATTAGGTAGACCTCTCAATTAGGAAACCCCTAATTTCTATTCTTATATCTTTCTTTCTCTCTAAGATAATCTCTTTCTATATGTAACTAGGAGTCTTATATATTTCTAATTAAAAATTCTAATGGGTCTCTAACCCCATGGGCTTGGACTCTTAATTATTTATTAAAGTCCAATTAATTGATTTCCATCATTTAATCAAGTCCATCTTAATTAATTGATCCAATCAATTAATTAATTAGTTCCATAAAAGGTCACCAAATCAAATTAGGCAAGATTATTTTAATTGGTTAAATTAATTTAACTCCTTAAATTAATTTAAACCCAACTAATTAATTGATCCAATTAATTAATTAACTCACTCCCATGAGCCCTTGATCCTAATCAGGTCCAAGTAAATAACCATATTATTTATTTGGTTAAATTAATTTTAGCTCAAGTTAAATTATCACTATTAATTAATTAATCTAACACTTTGGATCATATTAGATTAGAAGTAGATCATCTTGATTTGTATATGACCCATTAGGATCAAAACTAACCTAACAGTGGACTTACAAATTTTACAACTTACGAAAAATTATTATTCCAATTAACTAATTCAATTAATCAAGTCGCTTGCAATTAAATCCTTAATTCCAAGAACTACACAAGTAAGGGGAAACACCTAGCAGTGCATCTTCACTACCTAATGTTAGGTGAATAGCAAGTAAACCTTTTCTATTACGAGTACCATATAAATACGATCCTTCTGCCAACTAACCTCCCGAGTAAATCTAGTGCATGGATTATTAGTCTAAATCATATTTTAACTTAATAACTATGATTCAATTTCAAGTCATAATGATGCTTTGAGGAATCACTAGAAAACCCTATGTCTAATATTTATCCTACCTTAGCCAAGGTCTTCAGGATCAAGGACTATGAAAACAAAAGAGATTAACATATTCAACTAGATAGGTGATAGATCCTTTGTTGGCCACTCTTGACCACCATATCAAGCAGGGTATGTATTTTGTTGAAGTCAGGGCATTGGAAGAGTACCTTCGAAGTCTCCAAAATGGTTCTGGTATGTATTTTGTTGAAGTTAAGCTTTTGGTTAATGATGCTTCTTGGGTATTAGATACTAGATGTTATTCTAATCTTTGTAATAACTTGCAGGCGATGACAAGAAATAGGAAGCTAAGTAAAGGAGAGACTATCCTACGACTTGGGAAACAAGCAAGAGTTGTTGCATTAGCCATAGGGATAATCCATTTGGCTTTAGTCGGTAGACTTAGGATAGATTTAAATAATTATCTTTACATTCCTGAATTGATTAAGAACATTATCTCTATCCTAATTTTGGATAGAAAGAGATTTAGTTTTATTATTTCTAATGGAAGTTGTTCCATTTTTTGTGGTTCTTTATTGATTCATACTAGAGTATTGACAAATGATTTTTATTCAACAAAAGAAAAGAAAATTATATGATCATCATTCCACGTACTTATGGCATGCTAGACTATGTCATATCTCTAAGAAGTCAATTCATAAATTGGCACAATTGCTTGACTTTGAGGACGAGCAAGAAAATATCAACATGTGAGTCATGCCTAAAGAGAAAGATGACCAAGCCACCATTCGTTGGACAAGTGAAGCATGCTGTAAATCCCTTAGATTTGATCTATACGGATGTATGTGGGCCACTAGGTGTTAGTGCTTGAGGGAACTACCAATATTTGATTACCTTTATCGACAACTGCTCTAGACTATATTTATGTACCTTTTAGGTATATGTACCTTTTAAGGTACAAGCCCAAAGCCTTTGAAATGTTCAAAGACTTTGGCATGAGGTGGAAAAACAAACTGGATGAAGTATTAAGATGCTTCGATCTAATTGAGGAGGAGAATACTTAAGTTTGGAGTTTCTTGATTATCTAAAGGAGAATTAGATTCTCTCACATTGAGTAAAGGGTAGTGAAACTCCCTCAATTGGTAAGTACTTGAGGTGGCATTGCACTTTTCACTTATCTCAAAGTCCTTCAGTTTTTGTTAAAGTGAGAGGATGTTCTCATTATCCACCATAGAACTTAACATAAGTTTGCACTTCTTTAGGAGTTGAAGACAAGGAACTTTCAACGATTGCTCTTGAGGAGGGCTTGGTTGTACTTTTTGTTGGCATTATTCCTTTTCCACTAAAGTGTTTATATTGACGCCTCTTGCTCCTTCTCGATGAATTTTTCTTTGATGAATTTTTCAACTTTGACAAAAGCTTCTAACTTTTCACCACTTGCCAAAGTAACAACATTACACAGTTTTTCACCTACTTTTATTTACCTCAAGTGTCCAAGTTAAATTTTCTTGTTGTCCATCAAAAAATATATTCGTTAGCTCACTAATTTAGGCTTCCAAGTTCCAATGTCTTGTTGATGAATTTTGGAAACTAGCTTCAGTATTGATCAAGAATTGAGTCAGTGCTTTTTCAAATCTTGACTTATTTTTATTGTGATGGATAAATAGGTTCAGACCATGTCATATTGTGATCATTTCACCATAAAAAAATCGAGTGACCTTGCCATCCTTGCTTGTACATATTGGAGTAAATAGTATTATGTTGCTAATTGTAATCCTATATATTAAGTGTGATCAACTTGTGACGTTGCTATGGATTGGTCTCTTGATATTCTTTTCTTGCAAGGAAACCACTTTACGACTCATGTACTACAAGGGGTTTTTTATTAGCATTTGCTGAAAGTTTTTCAACCTACTTAGAGAAGGCATCTACTTGGGCGGCCAATGCATCAATATCATCTACTTCATGACTTCAATAAATCCTTATTGTCATGGCACATTCAGTTGGCGAATAATATGTATAAGCTGCAATCGCATCCAACAATGTGCTTTCTATAGAAACAAACGAAAATAACTAAAGTAGACTAGGACAAAATAACAAAAAATAAAATAAAGAAAACAAAAATAAAGCAAGTAAAATGGTCAAATTACACCAAGATAAATTAACTTTGATTTTGCAAAGACACACTCCCCGCCAACAGAGCCAAAAACATGATGTGTGCGGATGTGCAGACATAATTATACTGCAAGTACACGATGTCAAGTTTTAGTATAGTGAAATGGGAAGGGTTATCGTGTCCCAATGAAGTATGTGTGCAACTACCGAATCTAGATTATCCGACTATATTTGATCGAATCGAAGAATTGGTTGGTTGATTAAAAACTAAAACAAATAAATAAGTAAAAACAATAAACAATTAAGGAAAACAGGGGATTAAAGGGAGAAGGGGTCAAATACATGGATCACCATTCTATGTCATTATGAATCTCACATGCATGTGGTTAGGATTAATGTTTAGTTGTGGGACAACGGGAATTCTGAGTGTACATGATATTCTTTCCCAAGATATATCAAATCTATCACTAAAAAATGTAACACGCCTTAACCTAACTGCAGAACCTAAACAAGCTAATACAGTTAAGTCAAAAAATGTTAACTTTTCATCAATACTAGAGTTATGGCCTTAATAAAAGTTCACCTTTTAACTATAAGAGAAAGAACTTCTTGAAAACTTCTTTCACAAGTATCAGTCCACAAGAACTTCACATTCTTTCTTGTCAATATTGTCAATAGAGTTGCTATCTTTGAAAAACCCCGAACAAATCATCGATAGTACCCTACTAATCCTAAGAAACTCCTTACTTATGATATATTTGTTGGTGTTGGCCACTTAATGATAGCTTCTACCTTGCTTGGATCAACAGAAATACCATTATTGGATATTACATGACATAGGAATACCACTTGTTCAAGCCAAAATTCGCACTTCTTGAATTTAGCATACAACTACTTTTCCTTAAAAACTTGCAGCACAATCTTCAAATATTCCTTGTGCTCTTCTTTATCACATGAATAAATTAGGATATCATCAATAAACACAATCCTAAATTTATTGAAATATTGCTTGAACACCCTATTCATTAGATCAATAAAAGTTGCAGGGAGGTTGGTTAAATCAAAGGGCATCATAAGAAATTCATAATGTCCGTACCTTGTTCGAAATGCAGTCTTTTATATGTCTTCTTCCTTGATCTTTAATTGATGATACCCAGAGCATAAATTAATTTTAGAAAATATTGATGCTCCTTGCAATTGATCAAACAAATCATCTATTCTTGAAAGTGGATACTTATTCTTGATTGTTACTTTATTCAACTCTCTATAATCAATGCACAACCGCAATGTACCATTCTTCTTTTTTCACAAATAATATAGGTGCTCCCTATTTTAAAAATGAAACAAACATTACATCACATATAATTAAAAATGAATCCCAAAATCCTTTCATGATTACTCAGTTGTGAGTTTTCTCATACTCAAAGCCAGAAGGTTTCAGAAACCCTTACCTTGATTTGCATTTCGGTTGATGTAGAGATTGAAACAAAATTGTTATCCCAACAAGAATGAATCTCTGAGTTCTTCAATTTGAACCCCTTTAATTGAAAACTGATTCACTTCTAGGATCCCAAATGTTATCCCTCTAACGGTATCCATATCTTGGATGCCCACTCGCAATCGAATCCTATGCTAACAGTTTTCGATTCGATAATTCTATCCTCGAATGATTTTATTTGGAACAAGAACATACTAACAATTAGTGTTTTAAGTTTTTAATTTAATTATTAATTCAATAATTGAATCAAGAATTAAACTAGGTACAAGGTTGCGAACTTTTGAAGATTGAAGGGAAGAAGGGACGAATTTTTTGAGATGAAGAAAATCATTTTTCTTCAAGAGAGATGGGATGTTTTTCCACTTTCTTTTCAGCAAAAATCTGCAGTAAAAGTCTCCAAAAATATCCAAGAAGTTTTGCCAATAAAGGCTACCTCAAGTCCTTTTCATGTAGGACTCTTCTTCATTTCTTATTTTCAATTTTTTTAGGAAGTTTTCTTATCTCA
>CM033118.1:19681501-19727674 GCA_019321725.1 Paulownia fortunei
GATTAATTCTTTAAGTTCTTATAATTTTGAAGTAAAGAGAATATCAAGAAACATATTTTTTTTGAAGAACAAGAAAATAAAGATTTCAAGAAAACACTTTTTCTTTTCTTTCTTTTTTTTTTCTTTTCTTATAGAGAAAAATAGAAGACAAGACAAAATTATTTTCCTAAAAAAACAGAATGCAATTTTCATCATTCCCTATGTATATAGAGGCCGAAAATTCTTTCCCTCTCCAACTCTTAGAGAGTTTGTTAATTTTGAACCACTTCAAAGTTTAATTTTAGCAGGATCCTAAATCTTTCAATAATTCTTCTTTTTTTTGTCTCCAATGTATGTGGATTTTATTTGAGACTACATTAATCATAACAAAAATTCTACATACATTCTTGATATTAATTTGAACTCTTCAAATAATATCAAGATAGATATATGTCAAATATATATAAAAAAATATATTTATATAAAATAAACACATGAAGGCCAATTTTTATTTCATAAGTCGGTCATATTATAATTAATCATAAAAATATATTAATTAAATAAATCATATTTATTTTAATTATGATCTTTATCTTCTAGTGGACTTCTTAAATGATCCACTTTAATTTTTGCGTTTGGACTTAAAAAATCCAAAAAATAATCAAATTAATTTAAACCCATATTAATTAATCCAATTGATCAATTATAATTTTATTCCAATTGGGCTTCCTAATCAAATTAGGTCCAATTAAATAATCCAATTATTTAATCAAATAATTTAATTTAACCAATATATTAAATAGTACCCCTAATTATTTAATTAATCAATATTAACTAATTAATTTCTAATCATTGGAAAAATCCCAATAAATGTTGCTTCCATAAAGATGTGTGACATTTTTATGTTTACTACTAATCTAGTAGTGGGCTTACATCATTTATAACTTTTGAATAATAATTATTTCGATTAATTATTTTGATTAATTAATCCGCTTAGAATTAAATCCATAATTCCAAGAACCTTACTATCCATGAAAACACATAGCAAGTAATCAATGCAAACTAGTCTTATATGAAATAGTGAGTAAACCTATTTTAGTTGCGAGTATCATACATGTACAGTCTTTTCGATAATTAATATTCCGATTGAATCTAAGGCATGGATTATAAGTCAAAATTCTAAATGATTCAATAATTATGATTCCATTACAAGTTCCAATAATTTTTGATGAATCAGAATATATCCTGCATTGGTAAACTTTTTGAATCATGAACTATAAAAGTACAGGAGATTCTCTTATTAAATAAAATATAAGTATCGAATTCCATGTTGATCACTGACACACTGCATGCACACTAGTGTAACACCTAACCTCCCCCTTTATGATTGTTAAGCAATTAGAAGATATATCAAAGTGTTACAGATACACACAAGGTAACCATCGTGCTTCAAGTCCAAGGATTAGCTGTGTATTATCGCAACATAGAAATTCTTATTTTGACAGATAAAGATTCCATCTAAGAATTTCTTATAGGCCATGTTCGGTTTACTTATTCTCTAACAGACACCCAAATACATGCACTTGCATGTCTATTCTAATGCTAATGGAATGCGACATCTTCGTCTTAAGAACATGCATTGCACGTGCGAATCTTACTAAGCTAATTGACATCCTATCTCAAAAAGCCCTTCACTCGAAACTTATTTAAGACCAAAGACTTAGAGGCATGTTCCATGATCGCCATCATATGCTCGACCATGCCCCGTAGTTAAATTTAATCTAAGGACTTTATCTAATGCACATAAAGAAAAATGCAAGACATAAGATAAAGAAAGTACATTTTTATTAATATGATTCTCAATAAGATTGTATTTACAAAAGAAGAAAGGAGTATAATATACCTAATCCAATTGGGGAACTAGGCAGACTACTCTAATAGTGGCACCAAACGGGGGGTGTCGCAATGCCAGCAAATTCAACACTCACTGCCCAATTTTGGCCACTTGCAGCGTAGGGTGACCTAGGGGGTGTCGTGGTGCTAATTCATCCTTGTCCATTTTTTTTTTATTTTTCACCATGTCTTCACTCCATTCTTCATTGTTAGTCCCTACACACAATCATCACAAAATAAGGCACAATTGTATCAATTATAAGATAATAACATGTGTAATTGCGCTCATGGAGGTGCTATAAATGTTACAATTTATGAGCCTATCAACTATACCCAAACTTAGTTTTTGCTCGTCCTTTAGCAAAACTTAAATTTAAACAATCATGGGCTCATACTTTGATCATGAATTTCTAAGCCTAATCAGCCAATTCAAATGCCTCATCAATCTTTATTGCACATGAATCCAAAAGTTAGTTAAATGATACTACAAAACTTGTGCTTCATCAATCTAGTCATGAATTCAAAACTATATGTGTGAAGTGTCAACCTCAAGTTTCATGCATGCATTTTAGGTATGAATTTCACAACTAATGACTTTCATGATCTAAGCAAAGGAGTTATAGGTGTTCCATAAGTTTGCTTTTATACAACTTCTCCACTAATGTAGACACTTGCAAACTTAGATCAAAAGGGCTTCAATAAACTTGTAATGTAAGACCTAGGTATTAGCTTGCAAAGAAAAGGTAAGAATGAACGATGTAAGAGAGCATAAAGCATTGCACATAAAATCTCACTTTCCTCATTTCTTTTCTCTTTCTCAATTCTCTTCCTTTTTCTTTTAAAATTCATGATTTTCTTTCTTTTCTTTCTTTTCTTATTCACAATTTTTTATTTTCCCTTTTTTTTCATGAATCCCTTCATTTCTTGTTCTTTTGCTTTCACAATCCCTAAACTTATTTCTTTTCATCAATAGGAGTTGTGAAAGTTTTCTTACATATTTTTCTTGCTCATACCCCTAAATGCATTCATCCATGCCCACAACATGTCTCCATATGACTCTTTGATAAGATTGTGCCCAAAATGTCACACATTAAGTTCTCTTAGGGATAATCATTGATTTTTTGGGCTGTAAAGGGTAGGTGTACTGAACTTCAAGAAACAAAGTTGAATGGAGGTCATTCATATGCATTGCACATGTCATTCTTTTCAAAAAAGCTGAAAGGGGTAACTAGTGAATAAGGATGTGATCATGGTAGGTTTGAAAAGCACAAACGAGTCAAAGATGGCCTAAATCATTTTCATGTTTGCTAGTTATCTTGGAATTCACCTCAGAGAGTAATCAACCAAGTTCTAGAACATCACAAATTGACCAAAACAACTCATTAAAAGCAAAATTTAACACCAAGTAGCACGCAATTCATAAGATTTTGACATAACATGCTTAAAGAAAATTCATCATTTATGACAAGGATCAAATATATATAAAAATTGCCATGTCAAAAGACTAACAATCTTTCTTTTCTCTAGACTCTATATCAATTAGGTAACATCATATGCATTTAAAAAAGGGATAATTATATATTAATACCAACATTTAAGTAGAAACAACTACGCATTTCTCAATTTCCATACAATTAATGTATTTCACTCCTAATTAAAACTTGCAAACTTCACTTTGGCCATCTGTAACCTTGCTATACCCGGCTTCATCCTTCACGAGTATCCCAACCCCATGCTAAATCTATAAGATCATGTCATCATCAGTTGTTTGGAAATCATCCTCAATACTTTATTATTCTCAAAATCAGAACCAAGGATGGAGAAGAAGGTTTCTGCACTAGTCCTGTTACTCCTACTTCTCTTGATTGGTAAGTTTTCTCTCTGATCATGATTGGTAAGTTTTGCGTGCATTATTCTTTGCCTAACAATCCTTTGGTTTTTGTGCATGGAATTAATAAATACAGATGAATTCATGGTGCAAACTGAAGCAAGAATTTGTTACTCAAAGAGTAAGAAATTCCGTGGGAGATGTTACTCTAGGAACCAGATAAGCAACTGCAGAACAATCTGCAAACGAGAAAAATTCACCACCGGCCGATGCTCCCGCGGAACTTGCTTCTGTTCGAAGAAATGCGGCAGCTCAGATGTCGCTCCGCCACCTCCTCCACCACCGTCCGGTGGTGGTGAAGGAGGGGGAGATGCTGGTGGCGGCGGAGGCGAGGGTGGAGAGGCCGCATCTCAGCACTAAACCGGAGTAGTTTTTGCAACCAGGTGAAATAAACCAGCGCTAATAAAGTTTATCTAGTTTGAATTTGCATTGTAATTGGCATAATTTCAATAATATATTTGTTTAAACTTATTACTGGATCTTGAAATTACGAAAGAAGGATAATTTAATTTTTGGTGCTTGATAATATTAATTTTTGTAGAAAGTTTTAGTTTCCATTTTGTTTTCCTCAATGAGATAATCTCACTTGTATTGACGAAAATAGTTATCACTATTTATATATATATATATATATATTTGTAAGGAATTGTTAACACACACACACATATATAAGGTGATATCTTGACCCACTATTTGCTGATGGGTTTAATGTGGGAAATCACCTTCAAGCAAGAATCCAACAAATTACAGACAATAATTTTGAAAGTTGTGTATAAAATTCTCTACGAAATTGTGTCCTTTGATTATGAAATAATTCTAAAAGGATTGCAATGTTTGTTGTGTATTTTTTAAGATCAAATTCATACATTTGTAGATGTTTAAGAGCTGCCTACAATTCATTGTATCTGTTAATAAACAGATGTAAAACAACTCTTCAATAAAGACATTTATTTAGAAAATTTTCAGCTTTTCGGCAAATAGTACTTGTGCATGTTACTTAAAGCTTTTTCTGGCATTTTAATAAATAATTGTGTCCTTTTATTATGAGTTTGAATTTTCATCCTATATTATGCACTCACATTGAAAAAAATTAAATTGTACTACAGAACTATACGATTTAATCGACACGTACACATATCAAATGCCCTATTAACGCGTGTGAGCTAAAGCACCACGTATGAGTACTAGAGCATAACTATATTTTTAATTATAAATAAATGAGCATATCAAATTGAATAGACAAAGGCACTTACAAATTCCACAACTTTCATTAGTATATCCATAATTAAAACCCATTGCTCTTCTTCTTCTTTCTTCTACATTTCACTTTTGTCATTACAATCTATTGGAATTTACTTTTGAATTTCATTATTAATTGTGAAAAGCTATAACTAATAAAGAACAATGTTTACGGCAATTAAATTTATGAACCATTTTTTTTTACAAAACAAAAGTTACATTTGCTTAATATATTAATGAAACAATGCCGTCATGTCATTTAATATTTTGCCACTTAAACTTTTTAATTATTTTTTGTTTTTTGTGGTTGTTGACTGAGCTTACGTTTTTGCTCTTGATTACATTTTAATTCATTGATCCACGATCTTTATGTTAATATGTTTTAATATATGTACTCTATTGCATTATGATAATATGACTAATAAAGTTGTACATCATTTTCATGATCAAATTTGCTATGCTTATTCTGAATTTAAATGGAAAAATGAAAGAAAAAAAAAATAAAATGAAAAGGGAAGAAAAAGGAAAAAGGGAAAAAGGGAAACGAGTCAAATTGAATGGACAAGGGGCGAAGTTAGTTAGTGAGCTAATGCAGTACTAAAATTGCAAAAAGAATCAACTTATGATCTATATTTTTGATATGTTACGATTGATGGGTTGAAAATCAAAGTTCTAGTACACAAGCATTTGTAAAGAGATTTCGCTTTCGCTGCAAAGGTGTTAATGTCTAAATATTGGCATTTTTAAAAATTATCATTTTACACAGGTGTTGTAAGAAGTGTTGCAAGAGGTGTTGCCATATTGATGGTATATCATTGAATACCTTAATTATTTAAATTAATTTTATTTAATATATGCAGGTTTCATAATTCAAAATTTTTCGAGATACTTATTGTAAGAATGCTGCAAATCTGTATGGAGATAAACATGCTGATATTCAATATATAATTGATTTAGTCTGATAAGGGAAGAGAAAATTATGGAAGATTTTCAAGTTAAGAAAATAAATCAATAGTTTTGACTTATTCTCATGTACAACAATCAATACTCGATTTGGAGGGGATTCTAGACTGATTTGAACATGTTGTATATATTCAAGTGTCTATTTTGAAAAAACTAAGTGGATGAACAACATAGTACCACTAAATGATTCAAAGTGTGAGGCGAGTGCATTTCTATATATTTTTCGTGAGAAAAAGGTGAAATATATTCCGGAGATGATCATATCAGCAATCTAAAGGAGTTTAGAGTTAGAGGGAGTCTAATAATGTTGATTAAAATTGAGGAACTAGCAGAAATAACTAATTAGTGGAATGTAAAGAATGGTATAAGAGGAAGTCTGTAATTTAATTCCATATATTGTATTCTATAAATTTGATATTAATTAGTGAATTGTTTCTCTGAGCGTGACTTTGGACATGCAGAGTACTTTGTATTTGAAATATGTCAAAAATACTTATGTCTATTTTATTTTCGCTGCGTGTTTCAACTAGATGTTACAATACTGTTAACAACTCTATTTAGTTGATCTTACAACACTTCACACAACACTAAAAATTTAAGTTAAATTCAATTTAAATTTGGCAACCGATTCTATTAATTGCCATCAAGAGCTAGTCACTAAAAATTAATTAGAGGGATTCTAGTTTTATTTATCACAAATATGGGACAACTTCATGAAGAAAGTTCAATGTCACATCTCCCCAGTACTTGATTGATCCAATTATTTTTATAGGAAAGCTAAAATGAGGGTATTTATCAAATCACTTGATGAACGAGTATAGAAGTTAATTCTGACACAATGGGAACCTCCAACAAAAACTGAAGAAGAAGAGAGAGTCATCAAACCAAAAATAGAGTGGCTGATGATAGAGAATCAGGTGGCTAATTTTAATTCAAAAGCACTAAATGTCATATTTAGTGAAGTTGATGAGAATTAAATGAAGTTGATCTCTACACACGAATCTGCTACAGAAGCGTGGGATATCTTGAAAGTTGCATATGAAGGAGCCCAGGCTGTGACAATGTCCAAACTTCAAACTTTTGTCATTAGATTTGAAAATTTTAAGGATGCAAGAGAATGAGACGATTGCTGAATTAAATGCGGAACTATGTGATATAATAATGAAGCACATATTGGGTGATAAAATTTTTTAGGGAAGTTTTAAAATCACTTCTAGAGAGATTCATATATAAATTTATTGAGGAAGCTTGGGATATTACAACAGTGAAATTAGATGAACTGAGGGGGTACTTCAAACCTTTGAAATGAATTTGAACCAGAATAAAAGGAAAAAAACATAAAGGAGTTGCATTTCAGGCTGGAGCCACTGCATTAGAAAATGAACAAGATTAGGAGAATGGTGATGATATGAATGATCCACTTACTTTACTCACCAAGAAATTTGAATTTTCAAACAAATGAACAAGAAAACAAAGCTTCAAGGTCTAGTATGTTGCACAATGGATGTAATCCAGGAGAAGAAAAAATAAATAGACACAATGGATGTTGCATACGATGTTGCAACACCTCACAAGTATGAGTCAATTGGTTTTTCTTCTGAAATCTGTCTAAATTATGTTTCTTTGGCATGTATAGATTCTGATGAAAGTAATAATGATAAAGGACCTAGCTTCGAGGACATTCAATGCATGTACCAAGAGATGTTTCAAAAATGGCGTAAAGTGTGCAAAATGAATTGAGGGCTTGAGAAACAAGTTACTATCTTGACAAAGGAGAATGAAGCTCTCAAATATGATGTGATTGAGTTTGATCTCCTTGCTACAACTTTAATGTTGCAAACCCAAGTGCAGGTTGTATTAAGTAATAAATTTCTCGTGAGTGCGAGGTCGATCTACAGAAAAGTTGCAAACCCAAGTGTAGGTTTTTTCTAGGACATGTAATATCAGGAGCAGGAATATCTGTAGATCCAATTAAAGTAGAAGTTATTAATAGCTGGTCACAACCTACAAATCCTCTAGAAGTACGAAGTTTTCTAGGTTTAGCTGGATATTACTGTAGATTTGTAGAGGGATTCTCCAAGATAGCTTCTCATTTGACACAATTAACTAGAAAATATGTGACATTTAGATGGACAGATACTTGTGAGAAAAGTTTTCAGGAATTGAAGAATAGGTTAACTTCAACTCCTATTCTTTCTATTCCATCAGGTATTAGAGGCTTTGTGGTTTATAGTGATGCTTCGAAAAAGGGGTTGGGATTTGTATTGATGCAAAATGGTAAAGCAGTTGCATATGCATCCAGACAGCTTAAAGAGTAAGAAAAGAATTACCTCACACATGATTTAGAGCTTGCTGTAGTGGTGTTTACACTTAAGATATGAAGATATTATTTGTATGGTGAACAATGTGAGATATATACTGATCACAAGAGTTTAAAATATTTCTTCACTCAAAAAGAGTTAAATATACGACAACGAAGATGGTTGGAGTTAGTGAAAGATTATGACTGTGTTATCAACTATTATCCAGGTAAGGCTAATGTTGTGGTTGATGCATTTAGCAGGAAATCAACACAAAATACTGCAACTTTAGCTTTGACTCAGAAATCAGAGATAACGAAACTATAGAAAATGGATGTAGAGATTATACATCAAGGATCAGTGGAGGCCAAATTTGTAGCTTTTACACTCCAATCGACTTTGATTAATAGAATTCAAAAGGGGACAACAAGCTGATGAATATGTTACTAAAATGAGGAAATATATGGCTTCAGAAAAGTTTTTTTATTTTCAGATGTCAGAGAATGGTATCTTGCGGTTCCAAAAAAGGTTATATGTGCCTAATGTAGACAACATTTGTGAACATATTTTGGCAGAGGCACATTCAACGCCATATTCAATACATCCAGGAGCTGCTAAAATGTATAGAGATTTGATAACGCATTACTGGTGGCTAGGAATGAAAAAAGATATTACTCAATTTGTAGAACAATGTTTGACATGTCAACAAATAAAGACAGAACATCAAAGACTAGCAGGAACCTTGCAACCTTTATTTATTCCAGAATGGAAATGGGAAAGAATTACTATAGATTTCACATCGGGATTACCTAAAATAGTTAAAGGTCACGATGCTATTTGGGTTATCATTGACAGGCTAACTAAATCTGCTCACTTTCTTCCAATATGTTCCACCCAAGCCTCACACTACTCACTTGACCAATATGATTCATGCACTACATGCTACTTATATACTAATTTGCATAAACATATACATGTCATCTTATATAACATTTTTAATCATTATACCTTTAATGCTATCACTTGATGTTAGTGGTTGAGATCCTATAAGATAATTAAGTAATTCTATATTTAGATAAGAAAAAGAATAGATTGGTCAATATATTGGATATTCATAGGTTATATGTTATAATTTTGGAAGTGTTAAAGATGTTAAAACTTATATGATTCGATTTAATTAGATCGAGGTATTTTAAAAGTATGCATCTATGAATTAACATACTTGGGATATTGGACATGATATAATGTGATTTAAGTATCATATTACAAGGTCCATATGTGCATATGATTTTAGAAATGTAAACTAGACAATCATTTAAGAATCGGGTGTCAATTGGTTTAGAGACCAAATGAACAGTTAAGAAATTATGGCAAACATTTATTATCTGATCATATGATAATTAAAATAGGTTGTAAATAGATAACTAAATATTGAAAAAAACTAGATTAGAGCTGTATAAGGTGTGAATAATATCAGATTTGAACTACCACTTGACACCTCAAGCTTTGCCACCTCAAGCTTTGCCAACTTAAGCTACCACCTCAACCTTTCTTCATTCCTATCCTTGAACCATGACCAAAAACCATTTTCTGAGCTATTTCCCCTCCCAAACCTACATATTAAATTTTAGAATTTTCTCTCAAGTGCTTCCAAGTAAAGAAAAAAGTGAAGGAAGCAAAGAAAAGTAAGGAGGAGCAATTAGAAGCTTAAATCTGTGCATAGGTGAGCGTAACTCATGTTTTTTATTTAAGTTCTTGAATTGTCTGAGGGTTTATCATTTTTAAAGATTCTATTATGGCTTATAATCATTTTATAATATTATTTATGATCTTATAATCCACAAAAGAGGGATTTTTAGTTACAAAATCACAATAGAAATCACTAGGGACATAAATTGTATACTAGCTGATTTTTGTCTTTAAAGCTTTATATATGTATAATAACTTGATTAAAACCTATATATTTCCCCATATATGTGTTTATACATGAGTTTAGGTGATTTATGTAAGTTTGGAGAGGTTATAAATTAAAATATGGTTTGATATTTAAAATGACACTCAAAACTGTCATGATAGAACTTACAGTTTTTGTGCTGTGAAAGTGGGCTAGTTTTTTTGAGGTAAATCAGTGATTTTAGGCAATTATAAAATATTATTAATTTTTTATACATGTTATATAAGTGTGGTAAAAATTTGGGAGTGATTGTATATGCTTAGGGATGTCAAAATTATCATGCAACTAAATTGGATAGCAAGAAAATATGAAAATGTGAATCTGCCCATTTGATAACTTAGCATATTTCAACCTAGACATGTTGCTATTGAGTGTTAACAATTAGGTACATGATATTATAGTTATAATACATCAATTATATAATGTTTATATGTATCTAAGATGAGAAATTAAGGTATTTGAGGGACTCGATTAGGTTCTAGTTTGTAAAAGCTAGATTGTTACCTAGATAGCTTGGTATTTAAGGTCTTAGTATGATATTTTATACTTTCAACTTGCCAAATTGGGAATGGTGCTTGATGTTGGGTAATATTACAGGCTATTTTACATCTAAGGTTGGAGAGAAACAATAAATAAATCTAGACTACGCCACCAACCAAGTGAAAGGTAAGTAAATATCCATTTGTAACTACTATGCAAGAACAAGTATGTTTTGAAGCATTTATACCTAATGTGTTGATGATATTTAAGTTGACTGGATGACAAGTATAGTATGTACCTTAAGAGTTTTATGATTCTTGAAACATGTTAAGAGCAAGATGACTTGCATTTCATATTAAACATACCATTCATGAGCATTTACATGTGCATACACGACATATGAGTATAGTGGAGGTTCTTGCATGCACTTTATGATTTGAGGCAAGATTTTTAGAAAGAAGATATTTTGGTTGGCCACTACTAGTGTACCGAGCCATGCTTATGTGATAATTTGGGGTACTACAAGTGTTAATTCTTAGAGGATTATAGGGGTTAACAGGGGGTGTGCCTTTGGTGGTCATGAGAGGGTGGACCACTTGACTGTGCCCTTATTGACTCCGCCGATGGGAAGACTTATGGAGGATCACAGGGAAAGACAGGGGGTGGACATCTGGTGATCCCAGGATATGGCCTCTGGACCGAGTTAATTTATTTATGACCATTGATTATTGATAATGTGCAGAGCTCTTTCCAGTATATAGTAGGTAGGCCAAGGGCCCAATAAAATGAAGTGATTTTGAATTAAAAACTCTTTGATTTATAGTACTCAAATCTAGCACATTTATATAATCATTTCTTAGAGGTGAGTTGCATGAGATTTTATATCATACTCTTGTCATGCATGATTTTTACTTATGAAGGTTAGCTCATATAGTTCATGCATTGTAGGTGAGCATGGTGAGACTTGAGACCTCTGGTTTATTGGGCTGGCTGTAGAGTTCCCATAGGCTTTCAAAGATTTATGTACTTGGATGATGACCTGTTGGGCTATTTTATGGGCTACGCTTTTGATTTTACAGTTTATTGTATATATTAGTGACTTTATCCTATATATCACTTTCAAAACTCCTTTGTGACAAAGATTTTGAGTTTGTGATGATTTTGATAGACTTGGTTAATATTTTAATAACTACCTATGTATATACAATGTTACAGGATATGAAGTACTTTACTTTTATCAATATTTTGTTAAACTAACAAAAAACAAGGTTATACACACGCATACGTGCATAAATTATGGTGCATATGTTATCTATATATATGTATTCATATTGTTGGGAGGTTGTGACACCTTTACATCTGTTGCTAGACTTAAGTCCATTAGACTTCTTTTGGCCATTTATTCATAATGGTTTCAAATTTCAACAAATGGATATCAAAAGTGTATTTTTGAATTATTTTCTAAATGAAGAATTTTTTATTGAATAACCTAAGTTATTTGAAGATCCTCATCATCTTGACCATGTTTTTAAATTGGAAAAAACATTGTATGGTTTGAAATAAGCTATAAGGGCATGGTATGAAACATTGACCAAATTTTAAATTGGAAAAGGGTATAAAAGAGGAGGTGTGGACAATACTCTATTTATCAGTAGGTTAAAGTAGGGTAACACCATTCCTTATACCATGCATAAATCTATGTAATGATATAGTTTTTGGTTCTACCTCTCAACCAAAATTAAATGAGTTTGTTGATCTCATGTCCAAAGAATTTGAAACTACTTTTTAGGGTTTCAAGTAAAACAACTTGAGAATGAAATTTTTATTTCCCAAAGTAAATATGCTAGGAATTTAGTAAAGTGGTTTTGTTTGGAAAACACAAAACTTATGAAAATGGTCATGGGAACAAATCAAAAACTATCCAAGGATAAAAATGGCAGTGGTGTTGATCATAGCCTCAATAGAAGCATGATTAGGAGTCTCTTGTACTTAAGTGTAGTAGGTTAGACATAAGTTTTAGTATTTGTGTATGTGCTAGATATCAATCGAATCCAAAGGAATCTCACTTAAAAGTTGTTAAAAAAATTATTAGATATGTAAGTGGGATTGTTGACTTGGGTATTTGGTATTCAAATGACACAAATGCTAACTTGGTTGGTTTTAGTGCTGCTGATTGGGCAGGTGATGTTGATGATGGAAATGGCACTATTAGAGGCTACTTTTACATTGGTAATAATTTAATTTCATGGTATACTAAAGAAGAATTGTGTTTCATTATCCACTACTGAGTCAGAGGTAGTTATTGTTCACAATTATTGCAGATAAAACAATAGTTAGAGGATTACGGGATAGGGCAGAGTATTTTAACTGTGGATTGGGAAAGTTATAGTGGCATAAATATCTCTAAAAATCCTGTGCAACACCCAAGGACAAAATATATAGATATTAAACACTATTTTATAGGGTACTTAGTTAAGAGAAAAGTTGTGACCATTGATTTGGTTTCAACAGAAAATCAGTTAGGTGATCTTTTCACAAAAGCCCTTGATTCTTAATATTTTGTTGTATTGAAAAAGTCCCTTGGTGTTTGTGTGATGTAGTAAATGTGTCAAAATAGTATGGCAATATCACATCAATAACATAGATTCATTCGATGTCGCAACAATCAGATACAACATTGTCATGCATTTGATAGAGGTATAGTAATTCATATGTATTCTTGGACGTGAAAAGTTGTTCTTGACAAAAGGAGTGTTGCTGGACAAAAGGGGGAGATTTTTGGAGAGAAAGAACCATTCTTGAAAACAAGGAAGCCATTCTTGGAGACAAGGATAGTTTCAATCATTCCTCTCACTTTACAAATTGGTGGACAATTTTCATGTTCTTTCTTATGTATTTCTTGAAGTTATATTCATACATGATGAACTAAATATTTCTTTCTAGAGGATGATGTAATTTTATTTGATCTTATATTTTGAATTCCAAACAATATTAGTTCAAGTTATTTATCTTGTTTGTGTTATCTTGTTTAGTATTGCATCTTGATTATTTGGCCATTAATTAAGAGTGTTTGATGTATGATATTCGATATTCGAGAGAAAAAAGATTATACATGATCATAAAGATAACATAACCTAGGAATTATAGAGTTGAGAAGTTTATGAAACCTTTGAAGTTTTAAAGAAGAATTTATTGAACTTTTGTAGAGTTTTATTCTTGAGTTTTTATAGAGATATTAAAATTTATATTAGAACTCATAATCAATTCGACACTCGAGAGAGAGAATTGATGAGTTTAGAAATTCTTAACTTACATGTGTTGTTGACTTGAATTGGTATGTTTTAGAAGGAAGAACATTTGTGATAATTAGGTGAGTCATTCCTCTATAATTTGTTGTTCATAAATGTGCATAGAATTAAACACGAACAGCTCAGTAAGTCTACTAGAAAGAACTTCTGCTGCAAGTATGAATATGGCAAGTGATAATGGATCACCTGGCGAAGCCCTGTGTAGATTTAAAGAAACCATCCATTTGATCATTGATTAAAAGGCTAAATTATGTATTTTCAATACAATTTTTCACAAGTAGGATCCATTGAGGAGGAAAACCCAATCTCTTCAAAACTTCATAGAGAAATGGCCATTGCACTTTATCATATGCCTAAGTCATATCCAGTTTCATTATGAGATTTCCTTCTTTGCATTTTCAATCTAGACATTGAGTAAGAATAATCCATCCTTAGCTGATAGAACCTATTTAAGACAATTAAAATGATAGCCCACAAAATCTGCTCATGTAAGCAATTTGTCAAAGTACCAAGCAACTAACTCTCTCATATGAGCAAGCTGTGAAATGTTCTCACCATTATCCTATTCAATACAATGAATTCATGATTCTTGCCTCCTTTTATTCACTAGAGAGTAAAAATAATCACTGTTTCATTTTCCCTTTATTTAACCATTTGCAAATTGCCTTTTATTTCTAGTATGATTTCTCATTAGACAATGCTTGAGCTAAGGATGCTCGACATCTTTTCAGCTCCATTAAATTAGCATCTGAAAGAAACTGATCAAACAAATTCTCTATCTGTTAGACAGAATTTTTAGCAGTCTCAACATTGTCAAATATGTTGCAAAAAACCTCCTTAGTCCACCATTTTAGATGTTTTTTCACACTATATAACTATAGAAGACAAAAGGTGTTGCCAAACCTTCCTTACCGTCTCCCAAAAATCATGATGAGATGCCCAAGCATTAATAAAATGGAATGGAGAAGGAATACTACTACATCGATTTTACACCAATAGTTTGAATATTTTTAGCTTAAGAAGATGTTGATTTTCAAGCAAGTCTTAGGACATTGTCACGTATTTTGTCGTTGTTTTGTAGGGAATGGAAAGATGATACAATTTGTTAGCAAATGGAAGAAAAATGATTGGATGATATGAGTAAATGGACACCAGGCGCAATTCTATTGGAGCTCAAGCACCAAAAGTAAAAGAAAAAGAGTTTAAGCACGTCAGTATGGTGAACGAGCATCGAATAAAGTTTGGCGCTTAGGCCCTATTACTTGGTGCTTAAGCATTGATTGCAAAATGAACCATTAGAGAGTTTAGCGCTTAAGCGCTGATTGCAACTGAGGCAAACAGAACACATGGTGCCTAAGCGCCATTTTTTGGCACCTAAGCGCCAAATGATGCGGATTTTTGAAAGTGCAATTTTCGGACTCAAATTTTTTACATCACTTTGGGAAAACTATAAAAGCCAACTTTCAACAAGATTTTGGGTCATCTTGGGACTTAAGAAAACTTTGAAAAACAAAAAGAGAGGAAGGAAGAAGGCTTTGAGAAGTAAGTTGGGAGCTTCATTTTTGAATATTTCAGTTTTTTCTTCTTCCCTTATTCTTGTGATTTTTTTTTATTATGCATTGAAATTTGTCTATGAATTTGATGGACATGATTATGGGCTAGTTTTCTTTTCTAAGGTTTTGATGTAACTTAATTAGGATGATTTGAATTTCTCTTTCAATTCAATTGAATGTTTATTTGATTTAGTTGAAGTTTTCTACATGATTCTTAATGCTTTCAATTACTTGGCGAGTAATTGAATGATTTGTTAATCATATTGATCTAGGAGGTGATATATGTGTCTAGTTCTATGTGTAGAAAATCATAAATTACATGTAAGATAGGAATATATTTGTATAATTTGTGTAGCTGCAATTGAGATCCATAGAGTCCAATAATTTATTGATTATTTAATTCACATAGGAATATAGTAGTTTAGCAATTGGTAAAATTTTCATTAGACCTTGGGAGAGACTATTGAATAATTAAGGAATTCTCGACTATCAATTAAAAAAATAAATTGAGATTGATGCGATTGAGCACTCAAATCTGATTGATTATGGTGAAATCATAGACCCTGGATTCTTTAAGTCAAAGAAGTTAATCTTAATTTGCTTTTGCACATTAGTTTAGAATTTTCTTAGTTAACATTAATCATTACTTTAATTTGATTGTTCAAATAGAATTAGGGTTAACCAATTTCATTATTTAGTAATTCAACAGTTCTTGTGGGAATGATATCCTATGTATCTATTTTATTACTTGTCTATGATAGTATACACTTGCATTCGCAAAATTCGCAATAATTTTTTGGCGTCGTTGTCGGGGAACTGTTTTGATTTTATTAATATCGATACCAAGTAATTTTGATTCTAATTTGAATTTTATTTTATTTTCATTTGATTGCAGCTCTTGAATTTTTCCAGGTATTTTTAAGTATTTGAGAAAATTGGAAAATGAAACCTTGATCCCTTTTGTTTTAGATATTGAAAAGAGTTGTAAATGAAATCAAAAGAAATAGAGAAAAGCCTCCAAAACACCACAAAAGGGGTCAACAATAGGGTGCTCAGGAATTACGCACTACCATTGGTCAGTGAAAATCTCACTAGAATCAAATGCCCTCCCATCCAGGCTAACAATTTTGATATCAGGCCAGCTATTATCCAAATGGTTCAAGATAATCAATTTTATGGGTTATCCAATGAGGATCTAAATGCGCATGTAGCCAGTTTTTTTTAAATTTGTGATACATTCAAGCATAATAGCGTTACTGATGATGCCATTAGATTGAGGTTATTCCCTTCCTCACTAAGGATAAGGTAAAGATTTGGTTGAACTCATTGCCACTGGGTCTCATAACCACATGGTCAATTTAGCTCAAACATTCCTAGCAAAATACTTTCCACCAGCTAAGATGACAAAGATGAGGAATGACATTATTACCTTTGCTTAATATGACATGGAATCATTGCACGAGGCAAGGGAAAGGTGTAAGGATTTGTCGAGAAGATGCCCTCATCAATGTCTACCAGAATGGTTGCAAGTTTAGACATTTTACAATTGATTGAGCGGTGCATCCCAAACTTTAGTGGATGCAGTTGCTGGTGGAGCTCTAATAGGAAAGACACAATAGGAGGCCTATGATCTTCATGAGACCATGGCTGCAAATGCTTATCAATGGCCTTTTGAAAGAATTGCACCAAAGAAAGCATTTGGAGTTCATGGAGTTGACATACTCACGATTGTCACTACTCAAGTTGCTACATTATCTCAGCAACTTAGCTCGTTCACAACTAATTTGGTTCCCACATCCACTAAGGTATACAATTTTTGCAATAGTTCCAACCCTAGTACAAAATGTCATGTTGGGAACCCATTCGCTCCATCTCAGCCAGAACAGGCACAGTTTATAGGGAATTCTCCACGACAGAACAATCCATACTCTAAGGCGCAACCATCCAAACTTCTAATTAAGGAATGGAAAAAATGCATTGAGACCACCAGCATCAAATTTTCAGCCTTCAAATCAGTCTCAACAGGCACCCAATTTTTTTCTAGAAGATGCTCTAGCACAATTCATGGCAAGGATAGAGACAACATTGTAGAAGGAAGAGTATTTCAATCAAAATCAATTTGCTTCTATCCGAAACTTGGAGGTTCAAATGGGCCAGATTGCTAATATACTAAATGCAAGACCTCAAGGTTCATTGCCCAGTAACATAGAGACTAACCCCAAGGAAAATGTGCAGGCCATTACTTTGCGTAATGGTAAAGAGTTACGAGAGTGTAAGAGAAAAGTTACTGATCCAAAGGAGCCGACAAAGGAGAGTGTCACTAAGGAGACAGTTGGAACATCAATCAAAGAAGTAGAGAAGCCTAAATCAAAGCCATTTCTAGATAATCCTCCTCCATATGTGCCTCTTATTCCATTTCCTTAATGCTTTAAAAAAACAGAAACTAGATAAGCAATTTTCTAAGTTGTTGGATGTCTTTAAAAAGTTGCATATTAATTTTCCTTTTGCAGATGCTCTAGAGCAAATGCCCAGCTACGTAAAATTCATGAAGAAGATCCACTCTAACAAAAAAATGCTGGAGGAATACGAGATAGTAGCACTCACTAAGGAGTGCAGTGGTATACTACAGAGAAAGCTTCCACCTAAACTAAAAGATCCAGAGACTTTCACGATACCTTGCACCATTGGAAATTCATTTTTTGATAAAGCTTTATGTGACCTAGGTGCAAGTGTTAACTTGATATCTGTTCGTGAAATATTTTGCAAACCGCAAGTGCATGGTGTCAAGTTTTAATACAATGATGAGTTGAGTTCATTATCCATAAGGATTGTAATAAAAAATTGCAGCAAGTATTGTAGTTCAAATAGTTCTAATTTTATCTAAAAAATCAAGTGATGATTGGTAAACAAAATAGAATAAGATAAAAAAAATGCAAATACAAGAGTGGAGTTCTTATAAGTAATACAACAAACACCTTATGAACAGGAAATTCTAGAGGAATAACTCACCTAATTATCACCTATGTTCTTTCTTTCAAAATATACCAATTCAAGTCAACAACATATGTAATTTAAGAATTCCTAAGCTCATCAATTCCTTCTCTCGAGTGTCGAATTGATCATAAGTTCTAATATGAATTTCAATATCTCTATAAAAAACTCAAAAATAAAACTCTACAAAAGTTCAATGAATTCTTCTTCAAAACTTCAGAGGTTTCATAAGCTTCTCAACTCTATGATTCCTAGGTTATGCTATCTTTATGATCATGTATAATCTTTCCTCTCTCGAGTATCAAATCTCATACATCAAACACTCTCAATTAATGGCCAAGTAATCAAGATGTAATACTAAACAAGATAACACAAATAAGATGAATAACTTGAACTAATATTATTTAGAATTCAAAACATAGGATCAAATAAGATTACATCATCCTCTAGAAAGAAATATTTAGTTCATCATGTATGAATATAACTTCAAAAAATACATAAGAAAGAATATGAAAATTGTTCACTAATTTGTGAAGTGAGAAGAATGGTTGAAGCTCTCTTTGTCTCCAAGAATGGCATCCTTGTCTTCAAAGAATGGCTCTCCTCTCACCATGAATGGCTCATTTTGCCCAGCATGCTTCTTTCTATCCAAAACAGCTTCCCACATCCAAGAATGCCTTTGAAGGCTCTTTGGGATCCTTAAAATCAGATGCGAGAAGCCCTAAAGAGGGCAAAAAATCCATTTTGTCCCTTTTATCAATGTGGTAACACGTGGGCGCTGACTGGATAGTTAGGCACAACTAGGCACTAAACATTCTGTCTTCATAATTTGTTACCACTTTTAGATTAAAATGGCTTTCAATGTCTGTTAGCTTTTTATATCATCATGAATCATCACAATAGGACATCGTTGGAGAGAGTTATGCCTAAAATAACAAGTTGTGTCATACATGAAATTTTCAGTCCAGTATTGACTTTTGAACTCGATGTTTCTCATTGAAATCGTAGGAATTGGATTTTGTGGTAAACATAGAAGTTGTAGATCTATTTATTGTCTTTCCAATGGATCAATAATCAAGTCAATATGATATTGGAGCAAAGACGTATAATTGAAATACAAACACTGCCAGCAGCACAATTTTAATTTTCCAACATTTCAACCAAGCTCTTGGTTTCTTTCTATTTTCTTCCTTTTTTGTCATTACCTACAAGATTTCAAACTAAATGCATAAAAAGTAATAAAAATACTTGAAAACAAACCAAATGTTAATCAAAAGATATATGAATTGTTGGTAAAAACCAACTTATCAATGCCTCTATCTATTTATAGGACGTTAGGGCTTAGAGAAGCAAAGCCGATTACAGTCTCACTGCAACTTGCTGATCGATCTATCAAGTATCTGAGGGGAGTCATGAAGATGTTCTAGTGAAGGTGGATAAATTCATCTTCCCATCAGACTTTATCGTTCTCGATATGAAGAAAGAATAAGAGATCCCCATCATTCTTGGTCTACCTTTCTTGGCAACTGGAAGGACCTCATTGACGTACAAAAGGGCTAATTAATCTTGAGGGTACAAGAAGAGCAAGTCACTTTTAATGTCTTCAAGGCAATGAAATATCCAAATGAGAATGATAGTTGTTTGCTCGTGGATGCCATGGAAGATTGTGTAAATAAAGTCTTTCAGTCCAATTTTCATAGTAATCCTCTTGATGCTTGTTTGAGGGAAGCAAATGATATTGATGATAAGAAAATATTTGAGTGTTTAAAGAGACTTGATATAACACCACGTGTATTCATCAATAGATCATTTGAAGATCTTGGGAAGGCACCTAGCCCACTAGCACCATCAATAGAGAAGCCACCCATTTTAGAATTCAAACAATTGCCAAACCACTTGAGGTATTCTTTCTTGGATGATTCTTCTACTCTTTGTATTATTATTTCTACAACACTAACCGATGAATAGAAAGAAAAGCTATTGAGGGTATTGAGAGATCATAAAACAGCATTAGAATGGTCTATTGCTGATATCAAAGGTATTAGTCCATCTATATACATGCACAAGATCTTGATGAAGGAAAGCTACAAGCCATCTGTGGAGCATCAACGTTGTTTGAATCCAAACATGATAGATGTGGTAAGAGCTAAGGTTTTGAAACTACTTGATGCAAGTATTATCTATCCTATTTTTGATAGTGTATAGGTAAGTCCCGTGTAAGTAATACCTAAGAAATATGGGATAACGATAGTCAAAAATAAAAATAATGAATTGATTCTCACTAGAACTATTACTGGTTGGTATGTGTGCATGGATTATAGGAAGTTGAATAAGGCTACTAGAAAGACCACTTCCCTTTACCCTTCATTGATCAAATATTGGATAGGTTAGTGGGTCATGCTTCTTATTGTTTTCTAGATGGTTATTCAGGTCACAATCAGATTTCCATTACACCTAAGGATCAAGAAAAGACCACCTTCACATGCCCTTATGACACTTTTGCGTTTAGACATATTCCCTTTGGGCTATGCAATGTACCGACTAATTTCCAATGGTGTATGATGGCCATTTTCTCTTATACGATGGAGTATTTCATTGAAATCTTCATAGATCACTTCTTAGTTTGTGGTAACTCATTTGATGTTTGTTTGCAATATTTGACACTTGTGTTAAAAAGGTGTGAAGAAAGAAACTTACTTTTGAATTGGAAAAAGTGTTATTTTATTATCCAAGAAGGGATAGTCATTGGCTATAAAAAATTTATGAATGGAATTGAAATGGATCGTGCCAAGATAAAGACCATTAAAAAGTTACCTCCACTAACCTCAATGAAGGGTGTGCAAAGTTTTTCTAGGCCATGTAGGGTTCTATAGGCGCTTCATCAAAGATTTTTCAAAATAACTAAGCCTCTTTGCAATTTGCTTATGAAAGAGGTACCTTTCAACTTTGATGATGAGTGTCTTTGTACCTTTCAGAAACAAAAATCTGCTTTGATTTCCACTCCTATTATTGTTGCCCCTTATTTGAGTTTACCGTTTGGTTGATGTGTGATGCTAGCAATTTTGCTATTGGAGCAATGTAAGGACAACGAAAAGGTAAATTTTTTTCATGTTATCTATTATGCTAGTCGCACACTAACTGATACGCAGATGAACTATGCAACTACAGAGAAAGAACTCCTGGCTGTAGTTTTCGCATTTGATAAGTTTCAACCGTACTTGATTAACACTAAGGTAATTGTGTATACTGATCATTATGCCATCAAGTACTTAATTGATAAGAAAGATGCAAAACCAAAGCTAATTCGATGGGTCTTACTACTCTAAGAGTTTGATTTGGAGATTCGAGATAAGAAGGGGACTGAAAATATCATTGTGGATTATCTATCTCGATTGGAATAATACAACAAAGATGTCAAAACCAAGCCCTCCATCAGTAAAACCTTTCTAAATGAGCAACTTTTTACCTTGGTTGTCGATAAGCTTTTTTGGTATGCTGATTTGGTGAATTTTCTAGCAAGTAATGTTTTTCCTCCTAATTTAACTCATCAACAAAAGAAAAAGTTTCTTTCAGATGCTAGTCATTATTTTTGGGAAGATCATTTCTTTTTAAACTTTGTCCAGATCAGATTATACGAAAGTGTGTACTAGATGAGGTTGTTCTTCACATTTTCACTCGTCTTTGTATAGTGGGCACTTTAAGGAGAATAGAACCACTGCTAAAGTGCCTAACTCGGGTTTCTACTGGCCAACATTATTCAAGGATGCTCAGGCCTTTGTAGCCTCTTGTGTAGATGTTAACAAACTGGAAACATATCTAGGAGATATGAGATGCCATTGCACAACATCTAAGAGGTAGAGCTATTTAATGTATAAGGCATAAACTTCATGGGTCTGTTTCCACCGTCATTCAATAATCTATACATCCTAGTGGAAATAGACTATGTTTCCAAATGGGTTGAAGTTGTTTCCTTGCTAACAAATGATTCTAAAGTCGTGATGAACTTCTTGAAAAAATAAATTTTCACTCGATTTGGAACACCAAGAGCGATCATCAGTGATGAAAATAATCATTTCTGCAACAAGTATCTTAATGCTCTGTTGGCTAAGTATGGGGTCACACATAGAGTTGCTACTGCGTATAACCCCTAAACTAGTAGCCAAGTTGAGATTTCAAATAGAGAGCTTAAGTGGATCTTGAAAAAGATTGTCAGTTTATCTCAGAAGGATTGGTCTCGGAAGCTCGATGATGCTCTTCGGGCCTACTGCATTGTGTACAAATCCCCCCATTTGTATGTCACCTTATCGTTTGGTATATGAAAAAGTATGTCACTTACCAATCGAGTTGGAGCACAAAGCGTACTAGGCTACTAAAAAATTGAATTTTGATCTTCACGCAGCGGGTGAACATAAGCTGTTACAGCTGAACGAGTTAGAAGAATTTCACCACGGGGCTTATGAAAATGCCAAGTTATATAAGGAACACACCAAAAAGTGGCAAGATAAGCATATTCAGCACCGACCTTTCCCCCCACCTCTCCCTTCAAAATTTCTCCAAGTTCTCTCTCTTCCCAATGCTTCCACACATTCACACACTACCATCTCTTCCCCAAACTCACGTCGCACAATTTGTTAGCAAATGGAAGAAAAATGATTGGATGATATGAGTATATGGACCCTAGGCGCAATCCTATCGGAGCTCAGGCACCAAAAGCTAAAGAAAAAGAGTTTAAGCACGTCAGCAGGGTTAGGCACCGAATAGAGTTTGGCGCCTAGGCGCCGTTACTTGGAACATAGGCACCGATTGCAAAATGAACCAATAGAGAGTTTGGTGCCTAGGCACCATTACTTGGCTCTTAGGCACCGATTGCAACTGAGGCAGACAGAACACATGATGCTTAGGCACCGTTTTTTGGCACTTAGGTGCCAAATGATGCGGATTTTCGAAAGTGCAATTTTTAGACTCGAATTTTTTACATCACTTTGGGAAAACTATAAACGCCAACTTTCAACAAGACTTTGGGTCATCTTGGGACATAAGAAGACTTTGAAAAACAAAAGGAGATGAAGGAAGAAGACTCGAGAACCAAATTGGGAGCTTCATCTTTGAAGATTTTAGATTTTTTTTCTTTGCTTATTCTTGTGATTTTACTTTGATCATGCATTCAAATTTGTCTATAAATTTGATGGACATAATTATGGGCTAGTTTTCTTTTTTAGGGTTTTGATGTAACCTAATTAGGATGATTTGAAATTGTGTTTCAATTCAATTGAATGTTTATTTGATTTAGTTGAAGTTTTCTACAAGATTCTTAATACTTTCAATTACTTGGGTGGTAATTAAATAATTTGTTAATCATATTAATTTGGGAAGTGATATATATATCTAGATCTATGTATAGAAAATTATAAATTACATGTAAGATAGGAATATAGTTGCATAATTTGTGTAGCCGCAATTGAGATCCATAAAGTCCAATAATTTATTGATTGTTTAATTCACATAGGAATATATTAGTTTAACAATTAATAAAAAATTTATTAGACCTTGGGAGAGACTATTGAATAATTGAGGAATTATCGACTATCAACAATGAAAATAAATTGAGATTGGGGCGATTGAGCATTCAAATCTAATTGATTATGGTGAAATCATAAATCCTAGATTCTTTAAGTCAAAGAAGTTAATCTTAATTTGCTTTTGCACATTAGTTTAGAATTTTTTTAGTTAGCGTTAATCATCACTTTAATTTGATTGTTCAAATAGAATTAGGGTTAACCAATTTCGGTATTTAGTAATTCAACTTTTTCGTGGGATCGATATCCTACTTATCCACTTTATTACTTATCTACGATAGCGTACACTTACGTTCGCAAAATTCGCAACAAATACGTTCCACTGAAGAATCACGCTCCAACATCAAGGGACAAAGGTCAGAATGCCTCATTGCAAGGTGTTTAACACAGGTTGACGCCAATAATTCAATCCATGGAGAAGATATTAGAGCTCGATCTAACCGCTTCCATACCATATTGTTGCACCAAGTGTAAGGGGAACCATTGAAACCAGTGTCCGAAAGAAAGCAATCCAATATCATGTTACCAAATCCTTCACCAATTTTAATTGGATTATCACATTTCCTTTCCATTCATTTGCTTGTAATGTAATGTTAAAATCACCATAGAGCATCCATGGATCCGCATCATGACAAAGTTCACGAATCCCCTCCCATAAATCCATTGTTAATGCCCGAGTACATTTAGCATACACAAAGGTGCAATAAAACTGCTTAGGTATAAAATTAGATGAAAATAATTTATCCAAAAATTGTTCATGATCCATGTTCACAGTAATCTCCTTGAAAACAACCTAATATAACCTGATAAATTAGAAATAACTTGTTAGAATCCAATTTACGAGCCATACCTCGAGTGTCCTTTAAATGAATTTTGGTTCTAGAATTGCCATCACATCAGGTTTCTTTTTCTTAAATAAGCTTTTCAGCATGCGTTGAGCTAAATCATTTCCTATGCATCTAATATTCCATAAAATACACTTCATTTAACACTCAGGCCAGGAGGAACAGTCTGAAGAGAAACGAGTCATTCTCCTGGTTTGGATTTGAGAGGCTGGAATTATTTTTTATCCTTTATGCAATGAAGTAGTAGGCTGATTGCCAATGTCACAAGAGGGGCTTCTTCTATGTTTGGCAGCTGCCTTTGCTTCAGAAAAATCCATAAGACTTTATCACTAAATCAGCAACATCAGGGAATTTTCACAAATAATTAGCTCTAATTCAGCATTAAGTACATTTGTGGCTTCATGAAATCCGCAATCAATAGGGTTATTTGCAGAAACCCTTTCACTAAAATTAGGGTAAGCGTTCTGTTCATTAAAATCATCCTCATTAGTATCATTCTATTCACTAATTGAACTCGCAGCTGGAATTAGATCACTCAGACCATCTCCAACCCATTGCACCAAATTTGGTGTAAGTTCTACACCAAATTTGGTGTTTTGGTGTAATTTGCCCTAAATCATCTCCAATCACTACATTAAATTTTACACCAATGAATATTTTATTCTATTTTTTTTATTTTTTAATTATCACTTATTTATTTTTTTATAAAGTTATTTAATTATTTATATTTATTACTACTAATTCTACTAAATAAAAAAATACATATAATTAATATTACATTTATTGATTATATTACAAAAATAAGTATTACAATTAATATCACAATAAAAAAATACTACATTGCACACTATGTAGAAAAAAAAACTTTCACAAAATAAATATAAAAACTAATACATTTTGGTTATTTAATTTTCAGAATTAGTATATTCATTCCACAAATGATCAATTAATGCATCTCGAAGTACAAAGTGAGCATCTTTATTCTTGATTTGTCTATGTCGAGTAAGAAATTATTGAAAGCGATCATTTTCATCTATTGTAATTTACTTTTGAATTTTATGTAAGTAATGTTATTTTAATGTATTTATTTATTTATTATTATTAATTATTATAATTTATCGCAAATGTTAATTACTTGTTAATTATGACAATTAATCACTACAAATATTATTGCAAAATAATAAGAAAATTAAAATTAAATAAATTAAATTAAATTATAAATTAATTAAATATATAATATAGGATACAAATGGAATTAAAATTGGGAGTAGAACAATTTTAGGGATAAATTGGGAATATATACATTACACCAAATTTGGTGTAACATTTGGTGTTGGATTGGAGATGAAATTACACCAAATTTGGTGTTTTGGTGTAGGATTTGGTGTTGGATTGGAGATCCCTCAAATCAACAGGACCATCAATCTTCTCCAAATTTTGAGCTACATCTTTTTCAACTAACTCTTCAACAATAGGATCAATTTCAGAAATCAAATCTTTATCCTGACCTCTACCATATTCATTAATCAAATCCTTGAAAACCCTATTTTAAACTACAGTATTTTTAGAACCAGGATTGGTATTCAGAAGATTAGAAGAAGTTGATCCAATGTTATGATGAACCCTATTTTCAATCAAATCTTTGTCAGACTCCACAGTTGAATCAGTCTTACTGCCTTGTCGTTACACATCGAACGGATTTCTTGGAAGCTTGCACATCGGATTTCACATTGACTGCCAGTTGTTTACCTTGTTTGACTTCTAACCGCTACTTGATATCATTAGGTCACAATAATCAAGCCCTCGACAAACAGCCTGATCATGCCCAAGAGGTTTGTTATGGGCACTTTTCATAAATAACTTCCGAGAAATAATAGAATCTCCCCAGCCCATCAAGATTTCATCATACCTTTGTTGCAATAAATCCAGTTGAACACAGATGCGAGCAACACGGGGGCTAATTAAGTTTCAACAGTTCACTAATCAAAGATGCTATAGCATGTAACCCTTTTCTGTGAAAAAAGATGAACAGGAAGTTTGGGAAAGCTCATGATTCAATCTTTGTCTCAAAGTCTGGAATTCATTTTAAATCCGCATAGGAAAGCTATCAAAATAAAGAATCTGTCCCGTCCAAATCCTTTGAAAACCATTTGTTAATTTAATAAGGATATGTTTTATATTGATGATCCCCACATGAAAAGCTCCTGTCAAACCCATGGCCCTGAATCTTGTATGAGAATTCTTGACGGAACAGGCGTGTATAAGAAAGGAGCCGCCATCTCCTAGGTTTTTTCTTTATTGAGTTGAATAAATTTCTATCCACCATATGAAGAAGCCCAAAAAATTAAAATTAGATAATGATTTGTTGGGAGAACTTGAACTAGAATTAAATGAGACTGATTCACACTATACAATATTTAGTTCACAAATGGATGATAGAACTTCTTTGAATGCACATTTAGATTGAAATATAACAAGGATGAAAAATGATAAAATTGTTGAATTAAGGAGTAAAAGGCATAGAATTAAAAAGAATATTGGCCTTAATGCGTTATCTTTAAGAGGATTTTAAGTCTTTTCAAGAAGCTATATCTGTATCTAATGAAAAAATATGAACCAGAGTCATGGATGATGAGATCAAATCAATCCACGACAATCAAAGATGGACTCTTGGGACCCTCTTCTCAACACTAAACCTATTGTCTGCAAATGAGTTTTGAGAAAGAAACTAAATATCGATGATACTGCTACTACAAAGCAAGATTAGTAGTCAAAGGTTATACTAAAAAAGAAGATAATGACTATTGTGAACCATTCCACATCTATTAGGTATAGTATGTTATGCTTCTATTATGATCTAGAGGTTCATCAAATGAAAGTTAAGACTGCATTCTTGAATGGGGACGTTGAGGAAGAAATTTACCTACATCAACTAAAAGGTTATATTATTAAATTAAGTTGAAGAAGATAAAGTATGTAAAATTGAATAAATCTTTGTATGGTCTTAAGTAACCCCCTTGACAATAGTACCAGAAATCAAGAAAAAAAATAGAAAATCTGATTTTAAGAGTAGCAAAGTAGAAAGCTTTATATTTACTAAAGTTACTCTTAAATATAAAATGCTTTTAACACTTTATGTTAAACAATCTACTCATTTTTTGATCTGATATGGTATTTGATGAAACCAAAAGTTATTTAAAACAAGCTTTTGACATAGAGGATTTAGGTCCCGTGAATGTCATCTTGAGGATAAAGTTCTCAAAAGAGACAGAAATATTATATTAACACAATCTTATTACCTTAAGAAAGTATTATTACAAAGTAAGTGTCCAATTGATCCTCTTATGAAGTTAATTCCTAACAAAGAAGAAGTTATAAATCAAGAAGAATATGCCAAAATTATTGGAAGCATAATATGTGTGGTGAATTACACAAGACTTAATCTTGCATATTCAATCGACATATTAAGTTTATTTACTTGTAATTCTAGTAAAAAATATTGGAAGGAATTAAGTAGAGTACTAAGGTATTTGAAGTTCACAATAAACTATAGCTTATATTATAGGTGTACTTCCAATAAACTTGAGTGTTATAGTGACGTTAATTGAGCATCTTATAGAGCTATCTCTAAATTAACTAGTGGTTGGCTACTTACTATTGGCGGTGCCATAGTTACTAGACTTCTAAAAGGTAAACTTGTGTTGCTCTATCTTCCACGGAACTTGAGCATATAGCTAAATTTATTATGAGCAAATACATTATATGGTTTATAAATTTTTTTAGATTTATTCCTTTAATAGATTCTAAAAAGGGTTCAATTTTTGTATTATGACAATCAAGCTACTCTCTATGACATATAATCACATAAGAAATATGGTTAAAAAAGGAAAAAAAAAGTAATCGAGTATCTTTTAAATGGTCAAATCTTAACTAATCCAGTAACAAAATATTTTTTTGGAGAAAGAATTCCAAAGATCATGAAAGATAATAGCTTATACGAGTCAAATATTATCTTGATTAAAACCAACTTTATCTTAATGTACAAGTCACATATTTGTCACCTTATATATTAGAGTTAAAAAGGTAATTCAACACTAGTTACTAGTGAAAGAAAACATGCTTATATTTTAATTGCATAACTTAGAAATAGTAGGGGTGTCAATATTTTAAAACTTCATATGTGATCTTTGCACTTCACTACCACAACATATGCAAGATGGATTTTAAAATCCTTAATAGACTTATTGCTTTTTAAAATGTGTTGCGAACATTATTGATAAGTTTACCTATACAAGTAAAGAAAGTAGTCCTACTTCTTAGGGATTACCTTTAGTAAAATCGTACATGTACTTGTGAAAATCAGGATTCAACACAAGGCCCATTTAAATATGTTGCCACATTTTACAAGCATGAACTCCTATATAGTGAAAAAAATTCTCCTTAGCATTTCATATTCAATTATAAGTTAAAGGTTCGTTCAGTTTATAGCTATTCACTATATAAATTCTAGTTAATATTTATTTTGATATTATATGTAAATGCGTGGGGTATTGTTGTATATATTCACATATAATATGGTGTCCACATTGAGTGTCTTCTTTCTCATTGAGCCTACACATATTTGCATTTTTCTCACATTGGTTAGTCATTAGAGTCTGAAGCTTTTCTTATGTTATAATTTCACTCTTAACAAACTTTCCAAATATTTTTCTAAACTCTCTTTAGAAACTTTGCTTCTAATCACTCTTTTTTTTTCTCTTTTGTTTGATGATTTAATACTCCAAATGCAAGTTCTATTTATACTAGTTTCTAGCAAAAATCTACCACTAAATAAACAAATCACAACCATATATTTGTCAACTAAATTATTACATAATTTAATAATCTCACCAATCTTACTTACCTTACCTAAAATTACAAACTTCTAAAACTTGGGCTAATATGGGCTTGATTAAAATTTGAGTTTAAAATAAGTTTATTTTCAATACTCTCCTTTAAACTTGTTTTATGATGCCAAGTGAGTTTTTCAATCTCGCAAAGTCTACATACTTCAGTTGCTTGGTGAAGATGTCAGCAACTTCGTCTTTTGATTTCACATACTTTACTTGAATTTCTTTTCTCGTAATGCATTCCCTGATGTAGTGGTATCGAGTATCAATATGTTTGCTTTGATTAGGAAAAATTGGATTTTTGGCCAAAGCTATTGCTGACTTGTTGTGGACATAAATCTCTGTTGGCTTTTCTTATAACATGTTCAATTCTTTCAATAAGTTTCTTAGCCAAATTGCATGACACACATGATGTAGCAGCCACATACTCAGCTTCACATATTGAAAGGGTAACAATTGGTTGCTTCTTCTACAACTAAGTAAATGCAGTGTCTCTCATGAAAAATACAAAGCAAGTGGTGCTTTTACGATTATCTGTATCTCCAGCCTAATCACTATCACTTTATCCAACAAGTTCATAATGATTAGGAACAAAATAGAATAAGCCAAAATTGATTGTTCCTTTTAGGTAATGAAGAATTCTTTTTGCAACTTTGAAGTGTGTGATTGTTGGAGTTTTCATGTAGCGACTCACGAGTCCAGTTGTATAGAGAATGTCAGGTCTTGTACATATTAAATACCTCAAACATCCACTAGGCTCTTGAACAATATTGGATCCACTTTATCTGCTTTATCATCTTTGAATAATTTTACTCCACACTCCTCTGGTGTGCTTATTGGATTGCAATCATCCATCTTGAATTTCTTTGAGAATCTCTTTTGTATTGCCTTCTTGTGAGATAAAAATTCTATTTTCTTTTTCTTTGACTTTGATGCCACGGTAGTGCGCCATCTACTCAACGTCGGTCATTTCAAACTCCATTATCATTACTTTCTTAAATTCTTTGAACATGATGGGTTTGCTCCTTGTATAGATCAAATCATCAACGTCCAAGCAAACAATCAAAATATCACAATTATTATTCATGATGTACAGTGCATGCTCATAAGGACATTTGGTAAAGCCTTTCTTTTGCAAGTATTTGTCAATTCTACTATTCCACACTCTCGGTGCTTGTTTCAATCTATAGAGAGCCTTCTTTAACTTTAAGACATTGTCTTCTTATCATTTTATCACATAGCCCATTGGTTGTTCAATGTAAACTTCTTCCTTCAGTACTCTATTAAGGAAGGATAATTTTACATCCATTTGATGTATTTTCCACTTATTTTGAGCTGCTAAAGAAATAATTAATCTTATTGTTTTTAATGGAGCAACTAGAGTAAAAACCTCGTCATAGTAAATGTCAACTTTTCGATTATAGGCTTTTGCAACTAGTCTTGCCTTATATCATTTAATCTCTCCAATAGCATTTTTTTTCACCTTGTATACCCACTTCACACCATGGATTGTTGACCTTTGGGAAGTGGAGCAAGTTCCCAAGTGTCATTTTTATCGATAGCTCTAATGTCTTCATCCATAGCGTTTCTCCATTTTGGATTTGTGCAACTTCTAGAAAGTTTACAAGCTCATAATCTGTGAAGAGGCAAAATAGGGTAAGATTTTCAAACCTATCAGTTATCTCGTAGAGTTCTTGAAGACTTCTTGTACATTCTTCATTCCTATCAGCTAAGAAAGATTGTGGTGAATTTTTATCATAATTTGACAACGGTGAAAGAGGTGGTGTAGCAGACTCTTCTCTCGATTGCTCGACAGTTGTTTTTTATTTATCTTCAAATTCAAGAGCGAAGTTGTAATCTTCCCAAGTAGGCATCCTTCACAAAGTTGGTCGGGTTGGTTGATGCAAGGCAAACCTCTCACCATCTTCTTTTTAAATAATAACTCTAGTCCTTCAAAGTTGAGATGTCTAAACCTCAGATGCTATATCCACGATGAATCTTTATAGTACGCCTTGAGATATTTAGTCATATCTGAATCTTAAGTAGGAACATTCTAATTCTTGATATTGGTGTCATCACAATCAAGTTATTCATATTGTCTCTTATAGAAAGGTTGTTGTCTTTTAAGTGAATATCATAACCTTTCTCTAAAAGTTGTCACAAACTTAAAATATTTATTTTCATGTTGGGTACATAATAAACATTTAAAATAAATTGATGTCTCTCATCTTTCAAGCAAATAAGAATTTTACCATTTCCTTTTACAGCTACCTTGGAATCATTATCGAAAGTGATATTCCCACTTATTGATTCATCAAGTTCCATGAACATTGATCATTTCCCACACATATGATTGCTAGCACTAGTGTCGAGGTACCATGCATTTTTTTGCCCTTCATTATTGTTATTGCGTGCTAGTAACAAAACATTGCCTCCATCTTCTTTATTTTCTTCTACAAAATTGGCTCTCTCATTTACTTTAATATTGGGGTTTCTACAATCTCTAGTATAATGCCCAAACTTCTAACAATTATAACATTGAACTTGAGATTTGTCATGCCTCGAGTTTGAATTGCCTCTGCCCCGACCTCTCATAGAGGTTTCGCCTTTCTCATAGTTGTTGTTGGAGTTATTGTTGAAATTCCAACCTCGTCCATGACCACGACCACAATCTCGTCCTTATCCACAACTTCTTCTACGTTGGCTTCTATTATTGTTGATTTTTTCTTCATTATTGGTTGGTTGGACTTTTATCTTAAGGAGTTGATCAATGTCATTTTTCTTCTTTTTCTTTTCTTGTTGAGCTTGCAGCGAACCCAAAAGTTGCTCAATTATCATTATTTCTAGATCTTTAGTTTCCTCGATAATAGTTGTAAAATATTGCATCTAAAGATTGAAAAAATTTCTCCATGATAGCTACATCTTCTATTTTTTTACCATTTCTCTTTAATTGATTGGAAATGACTAAAACTCTAGAAAAGTATACAGAAACAAGCTCACCTTCTTTTATATGCAACAAATCAAACTCTCTTCTTAAAGTTTGAAGTCGCACATTCTTAACCTTTTCTTCTCCTTTATAAGAGACTTGGAGCCTGTCCCACGCTTGCTTGGCGAATGTAGTATTTGAGATTTTCTCAAAGCTATCATCATCTAAAGTTTGGTAGATGAGGAACAAAAGCTTCTTGTCTTTCTTTCTTAAGTCTTTCAAACTATCTTTTTATGTGGTGGATAGTGTTGACTCGTCTTTGAGTTCATCATAGCCTTTCTCCATGACTTCCTCCAAGGAGTGCCTTTATTTTGATACTCCAATTATTAAAGTTGCATCCCTTGAGTTGTAAAACCTGGAATGCCGCCAAGTTTCTATTTGCCATTAACTTTCAATAGAGTATGAAATTTGAAATTTTGACTATACAGATGAATTCGGAGCACCGAAAAACCTTTGGATAAACTTTGGTCAAAATTTAGGATTGGTCAATGCCTGATCAACTTTTGGTCAACGATCAAAGTTAAATGTTTGACTGGTCAATGCTCTGTCAACAGTTTCTTGACTCGGTCAATGGGTTAGGTGACTCAGTTTGACTTGATTCAACTCAATGAGTTAGCTTATAAACTTCTGGTGTAGCATAACTGTGCTTCAAAACTCTAATTTGGCTTAAATGTTTTCTTCTACAACGTGTTTATCTTAACGAACTCTCTTTTTTTTTTGTGACTTTGATGCCAGTTTGTTGTAAATTTATCACGTAAAATATTAATCACTCAAATATTATTACAAGAGAACACTCAAACTATTCAATCTCAATATAATTTCACTATTGACAAATTTCCAAATATTTCTCTAAACCCTCTTTGGAAGCTTTATTTCTAATCACTCTTATTTTCACTCTTTTGTTTGATGATTTAATATTCCAAATGCAAACTCTATTCATACTAGTTTCTAGCAAATCTCTATCACTAAATAAACAAACAACTTAAAATCACAACCATACATTTGTCAATTAAATTATCACATAATCTTTAATAATGTCACCAACTTTACTTACCTAAAATTAGAAACTTTTAAAATTTGGGCTAATATGGACTTGATTAAAATTTGGGTTTAAACAAGTTTATTTTCAACACATCAGCACACTTACTAGTGAAATAATTTCTACAACAAGATATTCGATTATTATTGCATGGAAATTCAGATCTTATCATGTAGTATTTAACTAAATCAATTTATGACAGTTTTTGCGTACCACAAAGAGAAGTAATTGATCAAAATGCACCAAAACAAGCATAAATATGCTTCTAACTGTTTTCACTTTTCTTAGCAGGAATCAACAATTCTTTTTAAAGTTATCTCAATCCTTAAATAAGACCAAACTTCACAAAGATATACCATTGATGATTTGTGCGTACATATATGTAATCAGGCGAGAACCATTGGACCAAACACTCTAATATCCTTGACACTCTCATAATTCATAGGACACGCATATTTGAAATCAATACAATTCTCTCAACCAACAATTGTAACAATGCATGCACTCAATTATTTAAAAGAAGAAAAAATTAAACAATAAACTCGAGTGATTAAGAAAATAATTTCAATTTTAATGAGCATGCAACTTGATTAAGTAATTGAAAAGCCTAAATACTTTAACAACACAATTTGTTGGTCTTCTGAAAATTAGCAAAGCATAAAACCGTCTAAACATCATAGATTCAGTGCTGTAACGTTCTTTATTTTTGCAAATATATATATAAAAAATTCTTTCACAAACTTTTTACTTGTGCAGATTTATCATGAAATTTCTGACTTTATGTAATTTTTGGTTTCTATATTGATATAAATATGTATTCCTATATCATTGAGTTATCTGTAAGTGCGTCAGGCACCAGCTCGACCTTATTTGATGTTGATAACAAGATTGGCTCCATCTATCTCTGAAATTCAAAAATAACGTGTGTTATATCCAGTCGGAAAAATTAACTCAAGAACGTCGTAGATAGAATATATGCATCTTTAGATGCACATGCAATCCAATCGATTACTAATAGTCCTAAATCTTTTGGTGCAATAATTCCCTTAGACAAGAAACTCAATTTTTTTATTTTTTAAGCAACTAAATAAATATGCATAGAGGGTATTATATCGGTGAATGCATTTTAGTTGTTTTTCCTTTCTAAATTTGATCGTGACTTTCCATCTGGACGTGATAAATGTTAAAGATAACATGTCAGTGCAATAACAAAAGCATACCACATTGAATATTTTAATTTTCGATATTTTTATTTGTATTTTCTTTTTTATACCTTTGTTTCCTTTGCCCTTTCTATAACATTTTGACTAAACAAAAAGATAAATACATAAGTTTGGCACCAAGAATAATTAATATCTTGACCAAAATGAAAGAGATAATAAGTTAGATCGTAATGTCAATCATGCATTTATAATTGTGTCAATTATGTATTAACTACGGACTATCTAATAATGGAACTCTCTCCATGCATATACTATCCCATGCCAAACTACGTCATGAAGAGTAAGTTATAATTTGTAAGCATGCCTAGTCTGAAAGAAAACATGTTTTTCATTGTTCCGATTTTGATTGTTATATTTTTAAAGAGTACTATCATTCATGATCTCCGACAAAGATTATTGAATAAAAGAATAATACGAATCCATGCAGAAGGTTGAAAAAAAATATAAATGGTATTCATGGTCAATTGTACATGTAGAACGAAGCAAGTATCCATAACACAATCATCTGATGTTAAAGTATTCATAGCACAATCATCGGATATAAGTGAACAATTCATAACTTGTTTATAGCACTTGCAAAGTACGATTTGTTATTACAAATTCCTGTATAACAAATAGTTATATTATATAAAGTATTGAGAAAAACAAAAACTGACAATACCCCCTAAAAAATACGATTGGTTGGCATCAGAAGTTTGCACATAAACCTTTCCGTACTTTTACATTGGCATTCTTTATACGGATTAAAAAAAAAACTTACATTTATGATTTCAATAACTTTGTCTCAAAGAATTGAGATATCACTATATTCTTGTACCACCAGCCAATATTGTAACGCAAGGTGACAATGTACATTTTGGTATTACTTGTTAATAATAAAATTGGAATTCCTAGTTTAGTATTGTCTTTAGTTTGGCTACTTGAATGGTTCGATTTCTAATACGAATTTGTGTTATGTGAATGTGAATTGGATCATATAAGATTGGAAATCTTGTTCGTAATATTCCTTATGAACTTCTTTGATCCACATTTTATTGATATAATTGACACAACTACTTAAAATTGAAAATTTACTTGTCTCAAAAATATAATTCATCCTAGCAATTGAGCTCTCTCGTGGAACTCCAATCCCACCATATTCCTGTAATGATCGTATTTATTGGTCCTAGAACTTGGAAAGTTAATTTGTTTTCTTATGTTTTGGCTCATCAAAGTATTCCATCTACCGAGATACAACGAAAAAAGTTGATCATATTCAGGGTTGGAGCCAGGATTTTAGAATTGGGTGGGGGGCGAAATTCGATTGTCAAATTATTATTTTTTAATATATAAAATAATTTTTTTATTGAAATTTTTTTCTTAACTAATTATTAAAAAGTAAATATAAAAAAAATAATACGTTATAATTATACATAAATATTTTATATCTATTATAATTGCATAAGTATTTGAACAAAAACTAATTTTAAATGAAAATATTAATCAATTCTAACTCAATCCAACACAAAATAAAAACTAATTTATAAAAATTTGAATATTATTTCATAACCATTAACTAAATCAAATAATTTTTATATAATAAAAAACTTACATTTATGATTTTTTGCGAAATAAAAATTAATATAACCTCAAATAATAAGCAACAAGAGTGGAATACTAAAATAAAAAAATCACAATAAAAAGTATTTTTTGACTAAAATATTCATATTTTTAGAAATAAAATCATAATAAATTTTGAAAGTTAGTACAAATGCCTTTTAAAACTTTGTATCAATAATAAATTTCATAACCTAATTTTTTGAAAAAAATAAAGTTTAAAAATAATTTTAGAATATCTCTAAATTTATTAAATTTACATATTCGAAAATCGATTATAAAAATTCGAGGGGAGCAACTGGAATAATTTAATTATTCGAGAGGAGGCAAATTTTTAAATTTTACAAAAAAATATATATTAAAATTATAAATATGAAAAGTTGGGGGGCAGCTACCACCCCCCACCCCCACCCCGCGGATCCGCAGTTGATCATATCTTGCATAATCTTTCGTCACATTTGAAAAGTATTTAATCCTGCTAAAAACATTTGATGGTAGTTTTCTTTTTCGGCCACATAAATTCAAAAAGGATCATTGTCATTTGCATTTAGTTTCTAATGATTATGGCCATTGTAGGAAAGTAGAAATGAAGCAGTTCTTCGTAATAAAACTATAAACATCACAATACTTTGTTATAAATTAAAGAGTTGTGTAACACAACTGGTGAGATTCTAGCTTCAACACAAAATATAATTCTTCAACTAAAATGGAATCCACCTCCTGTTAATTGATTTAAGTTAAATATTGATGGAGCCTCCAAAGAGAAGTTCAAGAGTTTCAAGATTCATAAATCTTAAAATTTTGAATCCAAAAATCGAATTCTAAGATAAAAAAACTTACTTTTGTGACAATTTCTTTTGTTTTAATTTTCTTTAAACAAAAAAAAATTAAACCAATACACAATTTAATCCCAAATAAAGAGATCAATCAATCATATCAATCGCATAAATTTGAATAAACACAATCGTGAAGATATAAAAAATACACGAATCTAGGTTGTGATACCACTATTAGGTTTCGTAGTTCCGAAAAATATTAACACAATGGAATTTAAAATTTTTAATTGTTGAAGATAAAACTACATCATATGTGATAAAATACAAATCCCAAAACCATTGTGATATAGGTTAAGTTTTACAAACCCTTTTGTAGGAAAGGATTTGCCTTTCAGGATACAAGGCATTATCCCTCTAAATTTATCTACTCATTGGATATCCATGCGCAATTAATACTATACTATTTTAAAACAATCCATCCATTCTAACTTAGAACTCAAGGCACTTCCTTTGGGTATGTTTCGTGTGTAATTGAATTCTTGCTACAATCCTTGAAAATAAGAATTAGATCCTAAAGGAACTAGAGTTGGGATGTGGAGGAGTGAAGGGGACAATTTTATGTACAAGAAGGAAAATAATATTCTCTCAAGTTGGGGACTAGGGTGCATGGATTTTTGGAGATTTTTGATACAAGATCTAATGAAAATCTTATAAATTTCGTACTCCTTGGTCCCTTTTTATAGTGCATCAAGTCTTATTCAAGTAGGAGTCTAACTCTTACTTCTTCTCTTCCATCCTTATCTCAAATTCTTGGGTAATTCTATGCTAAAATTAAATATTATTTAATTTCATAAATTTCCTACAAGCCCACAATAATTAGGCTTGCACCTCATTAGGTCCAATTTAGTTAGATCACATATGACTATGGACCATGGTCGTATGTAAGATGGTGATTATGGGACATGCTTCTATGGTCATGATTTTAAAAATATTTCAAGTCGAGAGCTTCTTAAAACAGGATATCGACTAGCCCATCAAAACTTGCGCATATGATGTAGGCTCGTATGAAGGGTTCCTCATTCCATAAACACTAGTGTAGTGATAAGTGCATGTTTGTGAGTACTATTGAAAAATAAGTACACTAAACTACCCCACCAAAAAATTTCAAGAAAATATGATTGTCAATTGGGAAGTTTCCATCATTACGATTGTGCAAGATATAGTTCTTTGACTTGATGCACCATTATGATTTTATACTCGAAATGGTGTACTTTGATTGTATCCCCTCTAACAGTATTCATACTTCGAGCAAATCCACAAGCCTTAAATCCCTGCTAGTGAATTCAATTTCTTTGTTTCTAATCTTATTGTTTAGGAGTGAGGTTCAATTCTTTAATTCAATAATACAAAGAAAGCCTTGAACCTTTCAAAGAGGTTTTGGAACCTTTTGATGAAAAATATTTTTCTTGAAAGTGAAGAAAAACAAAAGGCAAGAGGGAAAAAATGAAGGAGGGACAAATTTTGGCTTGTAAAAGCTCTCCAATACACACTTTGGTCATTTCCTTAATCCCTTTAGGACTCTTCTACCTTCCTTTCTTATCTCTTATTTTCCATCTAAGACTAGGATTATATTCTCTTATTTTCCAAGACTCCTGGGCCTCTCCTAAGGACCTATCAACCATAGGCTTGGAATTAATTATTTAAATTAAGTCCGATTAATCTTTATCAATTAATCAAGCCTAATTTAATTAATTGATTCAATCGATTAATTAATTAGTTCAAAACGGACTACCTAATCAAATTAAATAATTATATTATTTAATTGGTTGAACTAATTCAACTCCTTAAATTAATTTAATTCTATTTAATTAATTGATCCGATCAATTAATAAATTAAATTATTTAATTGGATGAATTAATTTAACTTTTTAAATTAACTCTAGCTCAATTACTTAATCTTCACTATTTAACTTAATATAACCCCTTCGATCACATTCTAGATTGGAAGTGGATTATCTCGATTTATGTATGAACCCCTAGGTTCACAACTAATCTAGTAATAGGCTTGCAACTATTACAACTTAGTGAATAAATTAAATTTCTGACTAGTTAATCAAATTAATTAATACATTTCTATTTAACTCTTTAATTATAAAGAACCTCACAAGTCTTAGGTAGCTCTAGTAGTACATCATAACTACCTGTTTTAGATGAATAACAAGAGAACCTATTTCGATTGCAGTAGAATGCAAATACATTCATTCCATCAGTTAATCTCTCGATTAAGTTTAGGTCGTGGATTATTAGTCAAAATCCTATTTTGACTTAATAACTATGATTTTATTTCAAGTCACATTGATCATTTGGTAAATTATCAGAAATACCCATTAGTCAAGGTTTTCAAGATCAAGGACTATGAAAACATAGGAGATTCTCATATTATACTACATAGGCGATAGATTTTTGTTGGCTACTCATTAACCTCCATACACGAAGACCATACACCTAATGCAATTCCCTTGTGATTGTCATGCATTTGAAAAATACATCAAAGCGTATAATCTCGTGCACAAGGCTACTATAATGCCTCAAATCTGAGGACTAGTTAATACATTATCGTAACTAGAAAATTCTCATTCAACAAACAACGTTTCCAATGAAATTTTTTTTATGGGCTTGTTCAGTGTGCTTGTTCCCTAACAAGTACCGACACACCTACACTAACATCACCATGCTAATGTCTGTGGAATGAAATATCCTCCTTTCGAGCATGTATCGTGTGTGCAAGTCTATTTAGTTTATCAATGTCCTATCTCAGTGAAGTCTATTGGGTATATCAGTGTCCAATCTTAATTAACCCTAGACTCTGAATGTGTTTAAGATCAAATCATAGAGGCATGTTCCATGATCGTCATCATATGTATGATCATACTCCGTAGCAATGTATGGTTTAAGAATTTTATCGAATTGATAAAATAATTAAAGATAAAGAAGTGTCTTTTATTAATAAACATCATGACTAAGATTGTCTTTACAAGAGTAAAAAGCTCATCCCTAACTAATTCACCGGACACTACTCTAACAGATAGAACCTAAATTTATTTTAGTTATCAATCATTAGTTTGACCTTGATCCAACTCTAGTGGATTGCATAGGAAAAAAGCTCTTGTCATTCATGTCATTTAGCATGTTTATGATGTATGCTATGGCTTATATAATGCTTTTCCTATGTTATATGGGATGCAAATATTAGGATAGATCACATAAAGCAAACAAGATAAAATTGATAAGACCTTACAAACAAACAAATATCATGCTTCTCTCTCTTAAAATATATTCTCAATAAAAAAAATCAAAAGATTTTAAAAATTTATAAGCTCGATGCTCTATGATAGCATCAATGTCAAACAAGTTACAAAATCAACATAAGATCTTGGAATATGTTGTTGAGATTGATCTTCACTTATAAGAGTTGTGACGGGAACAAACTAGATAAATAAGATATCAAGTATCGAAAGAACTTTCTTAGACCGCATATGATGGAAGGAACTTCGGATATGAACATGAATGAAGATAGAAAATCTCAAGTCCCTTGGAGTTGTTATGAAGGAACTCTATGTGGATCTCATCTTGCAATCTTTGCCTAGTTTATTTGGTAAATTCAAGGTAAAGTTTAAAGGCATAAAGATAAAGACTAGTCCTACTAAGCCGGTCAACATGTTGAACACAATTAAATTTATCATGAATAAGGAGAAGCTCCTTCTTTTTTTTTGTTTTTTGGCTTTTTATCCTTATCTAAGACTAAGAAGTCGAAGAAAGAAAAGGAAAAATATTTCTTTAAGAGAAAAATGTTGAAGGTAAAAGGTGGAGTCAACAAATCAAAAGCCAATCCTGATGATAAATACCACTATTATTGCAAGCTACAGTATTGAAAAAGTAAATGGAATAAGTTCCTAGCAACTCGCAGAATGCTTCAGGCATATGTTTCTTGTTGAAGTTCACTGTTAGGTTTATATTGCATATATTTTGATGGTGATTTGGATTGATATAAATAACCTATAAAATTATTTTAATTTTTTGGTTCTTAGGAGTAGAGTAGTAGCAGATCAAACTAGAGCAGAGTAGGAGTTCTAAGTTCTAATGTACTCAGAAGTAGTTGAGTTTTAATCTAAACTAAGATTCAAAAGTAAATAAGAATGAAATTCAATGATTTAAAAATCCAAAGTTTATGATTTTATCATAATTAGTTCATTTGAATAATCAATCGCATCAATCTTAATTTTCTAGTTGATAGTCAATAATCTCTCAATTATTTAATAGTTTCTCCCAAGGTCAAATAAATACCTTCAATTACCAACTCATTACATTCCTATATAAAATAGATAATCAATAATTTATTAAACTCTATAGATTTCAAATAAGACTACACAAATGATGCAAATATATTCTATCTCACATATAATTCATGACTTTTTACACATAAAACTAAACATTTAAATCATCTCTCGGATCAATATGATTAACAAACCATCTAATCAGTGGATAATAAATTAGAAACATTAAGAACAATATAAAAAATCAACTAAAAAAAATAAACATTCAATTGAATTAATAGATAAATTTTAATAATCTTAATTAGGTTAGCCTATAATCATGACTACCAAATCTATAGAGAAATTTGAATTAATGAAAAGGGATAAGTAAAAAGAAAAATAAAGGAAAAATCTAAATCTTGAAAGATGAAGCCTCAATCTAAATCCAAACAAACCCAGTTGCCTTGTATTTTCTTTCATTTGAGCATATTTCCAACCAAGATGCTGGCCCTCTCTAATCTTTTTCACTCCCTCCCCTTACCATCCCAAGGGCCATACCGCACATAGAAGTCATTGAAGCAACTGTCACAAAACTCAACATGTGGGGCTACCTATTTTTGGGAGTGTAAATACAAATCAAGCATCGGTAGGTTCGGCGATTTTGTTGCTCGGGGATAATAAGTGTGGGCTAGTGGTGGATGACTATAAGTTAAACAAACGGATGGGTTTGAAAAAAATTTGTGATGGTTTTTGGTGGTGTTGGTAGGTTAGAGGTGGCGAGCGGGTTCGAGGTGGTGGTGTTGGTGGGTTAGAGGTGGCGGTTCGGTGGAGAAGTGGTGAAGAACGTGGGTGATGGTTGCGGTGGCGGTGAAGAACGTGGGTGGTGGTGGTGGTAGTGGATTTTCAGAGTAAGAATTAAGGAGGAAGAAGAAGAAAAAAAAAAGGAAATAATCAATGCTAATTTTTACGAAATATATAATTTTTTAATTTATTTATATATTCTAAAGTAATAAATATTAATTTTTACATTCTTTTGATAATTATCAATTAATTAGAATTTAATTTATAAATTCAATATTAATTAAAGTTTTACATTAAATATTAAAAAATTAAGATAAAACTAAATTATTTGTTAAAAAATATATAATTTTTTTTCCAACTAGGCATGCTTAGGTTTCTTGTTTCAATCCATATCATATTCCTCACTACTCCACCTTGGCGCCACACGGGATGGATTATGTCCATATAAGCAAAAATAGCCGGAATGTGCAAAATCCCCAATTTTAGTGACTTTTTCCGGCGAAAAATTCAATTTCCAGCGAAATTATTTCTCAAATTGAGAGTTTTTATAAATTACATAATTTTTTTGCCAATGTGAATTTGAACGGGACTATTATTGCCACCTCCTATAATAACAGGACTAAATTTGCGATTTTCCCCTAAGAGATAATATCATCATCAACGAAATCTGATGTATCAAATTTCATTGCTATTTCTTTCGAACCATGGCATGGAAATATCTTGTATTCCGTTCTCCATCTTGCAACCAATTTACAAGTCGATTTTTGTTTCCAAAAGCTTTCTTCCATAGCTAAGGCTTGAGCATATAACGCTTTGGTTCTTTTCATAGATAACAAATTCTCATAAGTGGGGTTCTGATAAAAAATAGCTTACGTACCAGCAACTTCAGAAGCAGCATTTTCTTACCCGTTCAATACATTTCCGAAAACCTGCTTATCCCACCAACAAAGATGCTATTTTAGATAAAATATTTTTTTGTTGGAATTTAATCATACCTTTAGGGGAAGAGGGGAAACTCCATACATTCGCCACGGTTTCACGAAATTGATCAAGTTGAGCCCACATATGGAAAACACGGAAAGCAGTCAGGCCTCTACTATGAGTTAGCAAATCATGATGGTCTGACTATACGAGGAAGATGAATAACCCGTGTCTGAGAAGAAAGGTCTGACCAGCTTGACGAATAAAGAATTCTATCAAGTCTTTCCCAAATACGATTATTCATCCACAACATCTGGTTTATTTTCAGCATCCCCATCATGACTTAAAACCACAAACTAGTTATTAGAAATTAAATCTATATATATATTGCAATGATTTGGATCATCCTCATCAACCCTACAGTCATTAATGAACACAACATCATTAAATTGAGCAAAATTAGTTTTGTGCGACATCCTAACATCAACTATATTAATCTCAGCAATAATTGCAGGTGGGGAATTAATAACTTCATTAATTCCAGCATATGGGGCTTTTAGTCAGAACTCTAGCTTCACTAAAATCTTCATTAATCCTAATCTCATCAACCAAACCAGACGTGCCCCTAATATAATCTTCACATTGCTGATTTCTAGAACTATGATGCGACGACTGTGCATGAACAACAGGTTCATCCGAAACCAACTTATCCTTACCTTTGTAAAGTTTTAAATGAAGATCCACATTTGTTTTGGCATGGCCGCTGCTTGGTTCCGTTAACAAAACAACCATTCTTGTCGTGTCCCAGATGCAAATAATGGGAGCAATATTTCGGCAATTTTTCATAGAGTATACGCTGCATAAAGCCCTTCTTTTCTTAACCTATCCAAATATGGGGATTCCATTCATCCGTTAAATTAATTCAATGTATATGCTTGCGACACTAGGCATGGACATGTCCGTTGTGTCTTCATCAATCCGAAGAGGTTTTTTCAATCACCCTAGCAATATTAAAAAAGAGCTCTTTTGTCAAAATACAGACTAATCCAAATCGGCACAATGGGAGACTCTTTTTGAGGGTTAGAATCCAAAGTCTATTTGGAGACGCACATCGAAAACCTCTCAAAAATAGTATCTATTTAAGCGATGTGCGTGAATAATCATCTTCTAAAGACAATTTAATCAAAATGTGTGTTTTGTATTTAACACACCGATTGCATAACTTCTCTTCAATCCCCACATCGCAAATCCTTTCTTAATTTTTGCAAAATCTAGGTAGCCATGGAAATTTCCCAACAAGCCTATACTTGAAAGGAATAGCCAACGTTTGAATCTCTTCCTCGGAGAGAAAGAGGGCGAGATCACCTTTGTATGACATCTTTTGGCCAAGGCCGAGGAGACCTCAGAAAGGGCTTTCTTTGCCGTATTTAGAGAAAGGGCAGAAGATGCTGGTGGCCTGACAAGTATTAGTGTTCGATAAGTATTGATCAATCAAGAATTTTAGCATATTTTTGGTTATATACACTCTAGATAGACTTGATACTTCACACCATGTGACACAAAATGTATATATACTACACACTATCATATCTACGAGATTCTTGAACCATTATACATACTCTACACACTTTTGCACACACAAATGCCCTCAACTCTCATTCAATTCATACACTCCCATACACAACCCACTCATCATCCATTTATAATTCATCATAAGCCATTATCCTTGGAGTATAAGAAAGTGAAATTGAAGTCAAGAGTAGGAGGAAACTAGCTTCGGGCTTGAAGAATCAAGTGAAGAATTGAAGAATCCTTTGATGGTTGTAATATTCTTCTTTGGATTCTTATTGAATGTGTTCAACTTAGAGAAATATTGTGAACTTATGATGCTGATGAACAATTTGTATTTTCATTATTTCAATATGAGCTTAATTACTTTTAGTCAAGGTCTGAAAAGCCATTTTATAGACTTATGAGTTAATATCTTATTCATGATTTAATTGTTAAAATTGTGTTGAACATGCATTATGTGTCTAATGATTTTTTAGTTTAGCCAATTTTAAGATGATCTTTGTTGTTGTGATTGGGACTAAGTCGTTATAGATATAGGACTTAGTACATGCAATAGTCATAGACATAAAGTTGAAAGATGGGGGAGTTCATTGAGCCTATTGCATCGTTAATTGATTGAACCTATTATAAACATATAGCTAGTTACCTCTCAATGGTAGAATTGATATATCTTGAAAGAGAATATCAAATGCAAGCAAAAGTCCCATTGTTGCATAATCAAACATTCATCATAGCCATAATTTGTGAAACTTATAATAAATAAATTGGTGATCCATAGCCTTAACCCATCTCTCTTGAATTCAATTTCGTGCATCCTTTGGCTCTTATATTACTTTGTTAATTTGTTTCTTTTTAGTTTTTAGTCAACACAACAAACTTCGTTAGGTTAAATATAGGTAGGTGATCTATATTCGGTATTTGCGTACACACTTCTTAGGGACACGACAACCCATATTCTCATACTCTATTACTTATGACTACTGCAGTTGTTAGCCCGTGTTGCACACAATGCACATGCATAATCAAGTTTTTGGCGTCGTTGTCAAGGAGTGTGTCTTTGCAATATTGAAGTTGAATTATCTAGCTGT